>VZRI01003405.1:119478-254260 GCA_013397515.1 Upupa epops
GCCCTAGAGCACACTGGCCAGAGCCTCATCCAGCCCAGCCTTAAACACCTCCAGGGATGGGGCCCCAACCACCTCCCTGAGCAACCCATTCCAGGCTCATAAAAAGCAGCCCAGCCAGGCCATACTCACTCGTTACTGGAGAAATACACTTAGCTAGTGAACATTAGTTAGCTATTAGTTCACATAATTCACATTATTAGCTACATTAATTTATGTTTTGCAGACTTTTCTCAAGGAACAGATAAACAGTAAATGTACTTTGTGATCTTTTCCAGACATCACCCAAGCAAATTATTAGTACTTGTAGGGATTTTCTTCCATAAGAGGATGAATCTCAGCACAATGTCAAATCTCAGCACAACGTCAGCCCTTTCATACAGCAAAGTTACTTGCTGCTACCTCTTTAGCAAACAACACTCTGTGAAATCATATTTCGAACTAGTACTACGTTAAGTGATTGTTTACATTGTGGTGTTCAAAAGGTATAGTGCTAACGATTTAAAATGAATATTTGTTCTTCATCTTGGGTATAAACAGGAGTGCAAACATCATGCAGCACCCTGTGCTCTAGAGCGCTTGAGAAACAGTTTTCCAGTCTTCTGGACCTGATTCCAGTATTTATCACTAGTTTAAAATAAACACTGCTTAGTTAAATAGTTGTCAGGTCAAAGTAAATAGGTCCAAGTGTGCTTGTGTCTTCTACCTCACCTTTCCTTACACTTTTCTATTTTTTAATTTCTTTTGTCTGCTTTCATAGTTTACTTCCCCACAGCTGCTCAGTGCTATGAAGAAGTATTTTCCTTCTTCAGTTTTATGGACTAGTTTTTATCATCTCTCATCATTTTATTTAAAGCCTTTTCTACTCCTGTATTTCTTTCTTTTATTCATTCCTTTCTTTACACAGTCTTTTTAGTACATCAACTACAACATACATACATATAACATATGTAATATATAACAACTATAACTTTCAACAGAGAAAGTACTTCTGGTTCCCCAAATTTCCCCCAGCACTGTACTGCTGGTTTGCTTTCACCTGGAAGATTTGTCTGCAGTAAAATATCCCATTATGTGAGGGTGCATTGGAGGTAAAAATGGCAACTCAAATACCAGAGAACAGCACAGACAGGACACGTCAACTCTAATGCCACATCGTCTGATCATTGCGGAAATGTGCAAGAACCACCTCTGTAACCCAGCCTGCTGTGGGTTGCTCTTTTTTCTCATGTTGTCCTAGTTCTTGACTTCACTGCACAGGTTACCAGGCAGATTGCCAGATTTGCCATTTAGGTGCTGAAGCCCAGTCAGATTTTCAGTGGTTGTTGACTGTTAGGTGAAAAGTTTGCTTTGACATGCTGCGACTCATCCAACTCCTCCCATTGCTCCAAAGCAAAACATAAACTAGACCTGCTGCCAGGGCTTTAAATCCCTACACTGAGCAAGCTTTGACTTGTTGTGAAGAAACAAGTAAAAGAAGCCGATCAGAGGCTGTGAATTACAAAACTGGATTTGGCTCTACATTCAACTCCAACCCAAAGAATAATTTAAAGGTGGCTTGCTTTATTTTTTCCGAAATGTACACAAAGGTTTCTCAGTAAAGCTTAACATAATCCATAAACTGAACCTCTGGTTTCTCTGAGTCATCCCAAGACAGTCATAAAAAATAACCAGATCATCTTTCTTAAACTTCTTGAAGAGCTGATATTGTGAAAAGTGCTAGCAGGAAAGAAGTTCTATTTAAACCACAAAATTTAGGATAGATGTACTCAGAAATTCAGGTCAGCCACAGTAAGGTAAAGGTGCAACAAAGATGATGAAGGGAGTAGAGCACCTCAGGAAAGGCTGAGGGAGCTGGGTCTCTTGAGCTTGGAGAAGAGGAGGCTGAGGGGTGACCTCATTCATGTCTATAAATGTGTGAGGGGTGAGTGTCAGCAGTCTGGAGCCAGGCTCTTCTCAAGGTCATCTGGTGATAGGACAAGGGGTAATGGGTGCAAGCTGGAACAGAGGAGGTTCATATAAATATCAAAAAGAAGTTCTTCCCAGGTAGGGTTCTGGAGCATTGGAACAGGCTGCCCGTGGGGGTTGTGGAGTCTCCTTCTCTGGAGGTGTTCCAGACCCTTCTGGATGTGTTCCTGTGCAACTTGGTCTGGGTGATCCTGCTGTGGCAGGGGGATTGGACTGGATGGGCTTTCCAGGTCCCTTCTAATCCCTAATGATTCTATGATTCCATGATTCTGTAATTAATAGTCAAAACACATTCTCCTAAATGTCATTTGCACAGCTTGGAGCTGTGCACTGAAAAACACTCTTAGGTTAACAGGAGTTCATCATAAATGTTGCCTTTGGAATGATCAGGACTGTTTCAATTAGTGTGAATTTAAATTAGGTCTCTTGCAAACTAAATTTCGTGATTCTCTGATAAAGAAAAAAAAGAAACAAAACAATTCTGTGGATAATGAGCTAAAGAACATTACTTAGGTTTTTCAAAATCAACTATTAATCTGAGCTACCATAACTTGAGGTGCTATACAGTGACCTGACAATATCTAATTTTTGAAAGAACCATGAGTTGCTGTGCTTCAGCAGTCAGTCCCCTTGTGATTTCAGGTTAGAAGACAGAGTAAAGATACCTGTGACTGGAAATCTTAACTTCATAAACTCTTGACTAGATGTTATTTCTTTGTTTCTCTTAGCATATATTGAGGACTTTTTCCTCCCTAGTTTCTCTCTGCTTCATGGAACACACTTGGAATCCTGATTGTCTATAAAGCTTTCTTGCATTTCCTACCACAGATTTCCATTTACCTCATGACGGGATCTGTGTGTTTATACACAATAATATACTCTTTAATCACATGATTGAATGCTACTGTACTCAGAGCACCCCCTGCATTTTCCAATACAGAGAAATCCTTGATGAGAAAGGGAACTGAAAGTTTGGTTCTCTCAGTGCACTTTATTCAGACACACCTCTGACTGTAGAAGTGTTTACCTAATGAAGAGGTTTTCTGTAGGACACACAGACACGCTGTACAAGTATTGACACAATCTTTTATAACTATATCCATAATCCCTTCTATTGCATAATTCTATCTATGTGCCAAATTAAAAGATCATAAAATAACCTTTATTATTTGGAGTATTGGTTTGGAAATGTCCTAAAAGGTTTTGTTACCAAATTCATAAAAAATCCTGAATTGAAATAAAAAGTAAATTACGGAATGTCAGACCCATTTGTGCTGCACATATCTGAAACTGGCAGACTCATAGAATCATTAGGAATCGGAAGGGACCTCAAAAGATCATCCAGTCCAATCGCCCTGCCTCAGCAGGATCACCTAGACCAAGTTGCACAGGAACACGTCCAGGCGGGTCTGGAATGTCTCCAGAGAAGGAGACTCCACAACCCCCCCGGCAGCCTGTTCCAATGCTGCGTTAATCTCACTGTGAAGTGAGATTTATCTATTTGCAGATAAATCTATATGCTCTCTGTTACTGTGGATGTCATTTAATCAGATCTTGTAAGAAAAGCATAAATGAACCTAATTAAGAAGTGACAAAATGGGCAAAAAAACAGCCTAGTGGTGCAGGGAGTCTTGCTGAAGGATGTGTGTGTGCGTGACAGTGCACGCATGCATGAAGCAGTAGTGAGGAAGGTCTGCAACATGACAGGATGCATCTGACAAAGGCTTAGATGAAGTCAGTGATCCATCTCTGAAACTCCCAGAGCCATAGATGATACCAGAGGAGTTAACTGCCTGAGCTGTGAATACTACAGCATTAGATCAAGGGGGAAAAGCCTATGAAGGAAACTTAACTTCTGATTCCTTTAAGTTGCAGAGCCAGGGGAATCACAGTTAGCTTGTCTGCTTGTCCTTGCAGTGAAGCAGAAACTTCTCTCAGTTTGAGAGCTCAGGGAGTTTCTTACCTCAAAGGCAAGAGGATTCAGAGGGAGTTGCTGGGGGAAGCTGCCTATAGAAACAAAGAAAGGAGGTGAAAACGAATATAAGATGAATAGTGATTTAGGAATGGAAGTACCAGGGATATCTGTGAATAGATTCCATACTTAATTGGTTTATCTCAGAAACTAACCACAAAATAGTTTAGACCCTCATTGCTTGGCAGAGAGAGGGAGTTCATTTATAAAGAGTAAACTTATGATCCAGGCCATCCTACCTCAGGGAACGTCTGGCCATTTCAGTATTTTCCAGTGCAACATTGGTGGAATTTATAGGAAGGGAAACTGGGAATAATGTTAGGATAAGATCGTTACACTACATAAACTAGCATAGTTAGTGGGAAGTTCTGAATGCAGCTATGTCATGTATGTTTAGATAAAAAAATACTGTTGGCCAAGTCCTTTTGTTTCTTTTGTGATTTTAGGAATAGGAAAGTAAGAAGATTCAGATTTAGTAATAATTAATTAAAATATTTTCACGAATATTGAACCTCCCAAATACATCTGTTTATACCAAAAAAAATCCAAGGAAGCCTCAAATCACAGAGATGACTTTTTTTCTTGTTAACTTTGTCCACATAAATGAACATTTTTCCTCAGAGGGATGAAGAGTAATAATTTTTTGAATGAAATAGTTTCATAATCTTAGAATGATAGAATCATAGATTGTTAGGGGTTGGAAGTGACCTCTAGAGATCATCTAGTCAGACATCCCTGCCAAAGCAGGATCACCTAGGGCAGACCATGCAGGAATGCATCCAGACTGATATAACATCTTGGAGAGAATCATAGAATGACTAAGGTTGGAAGGGACCTCAGAGATCATGTAGTTCCAAAGTTTCCACCATGATGATCTCTGAGGTCCCTCCCAACCTTAGCCACTCTATGATTCCCTGACTCAACTGTCCAGGCACAAGNTCCCTGCCAAAGCAGGATCACCTAGAACAGACCACACAGGAATGCATCCAGAAGATATAACATCTTAGAGAGAATCATAGAATGACTAAGGTTGGAAGGGACCTCAGAGTAGTTCCAGCCTTTCCACCATGATGACCTCTGAGGTCCCTCCCAACCTTAGCCACTCTATGATTCCCTGACTCAACTGTCCAGGCACAAGTTTCCCTTTTTTAAATCTTGTTAACTTTTTATTTGGACTGATAAAGACCAACAAACAGATGGCTGAAGTATTGGAACAACTTTGATAAACACGTTTAGCAAGACTATTTCATTACAACCACGCTGAATGGTCTGATTTTGTGCCCTGACCCAATCTTTATTGAAGGGAAAGTGAGGACTGGCACTTATCAATTCAGTTAATGCAATGGATTGGATCTTTGATTAATTTATGCTTTTATCTGATGAAAATCTTTGAAGGGGGTAATTTTGGTCTCTTTTAGCTACAGTTAATAGGTCCTCTGTTTTTGATTAGATTTAGTAGGCAAATTACTTATGCAAATATATCCAACAGGTTGTTAGTTTTCAAGAGTCTGGCAAGGCCCATTAAAATCAATATGAGTTGTCCCATTTACCTAAATAGGCTTTCAAGCAAGCTCTGGTACAACTGAGCTAATGCTGTTTAATGGTACATGGTAACTTCATGCTTCCTGATGTTGACTCTAATGCCAGTGCCTTCTAGTCTTAATTAGAATTCACTGGTACATAAATATAAATGGAGACAAACTCTGCACCATAAATCTCAGGACCTGAACAAGAAAGACTGAAAGGACATGGATGGCATGGAAGTGTTCTTTCGTTACAATTAAGCATGCTTGTGTGTTTCTCTCTGAGTTAATGACCATGTAATCCAAACTTTTATTTTATTATTAGCTTTTTCTTGTGACTGTATCACTATGATTCACAGGCAAAATATTTACAGTGCCAACCCATGAAATTTGGCAAACAGGATCAGTACACTCCATGGATTACAGAAACAACAGTGTGCGTAAAAGGTTCATCAAACAGTAAAACTTTAACAAATCTCTATCCCTCAAATATGTAACTACATCCTTGCCAATAAGCACTTGTTGATTTAGGACTATCAGTGCTGGAAAGCCTCCTTACATCCAAATCATCAGCTCCTAATCTCCAGTTAAGGCAACACATTTAGATAGTTACCACATTGAAATAGAAAGTACCTAAAAGCACTCATTTAATCTGATAATAGTTAAATGCAGGTCTATTCATAGAATCGTAGAATCTTCAGGGATTGGAAGGGACCTCAAAAGATCATCCGGTCCCCCTGCCATATCAGGATCACTTAGACCAAATTGCATAGGAACACATCCAGGAGAGTCTGGAATGTCTCCAGAGAAGGAGACTCCACAACCCCCCTGGGCAGCTTGTTCCAGTGCTCAGGTACCCTCCTGGGACAAAGTTTCTTCTGATATTGATATGGAAACTCCTCTGTTCCAGCTGGCACCCATTGCCTCTTGTCCTATTCCCAGATGACCTTGAGAAGAGCCTGGCTCCATCCTCTTGATACCCACCCCTAACATATTTATAGACATTCATGAGGTCACCCCTCAGCCTCCTCTTCTCCAAGCTCAAGAGACCCAGCTCCCTCAGCCTTTCCACATAACAGAGGTTCTCTACTTCCTTCATCACCTTCATTGCTCTATGCTGGACACCCTCCAGCAGCTGTGTCCTCCTTGAACTGAGGAGCCCAGAACTGGACACAATACTCCTGATGTGGTCTCGTTAGCGCAGAGTAGAGGGGGAGAAACTGTAATCATTATAGTTCCTGAAGAACTACTTACCAAATTTTGTTTGCTTTACACAGTGCTCTCATCTTTGTTATTTCATTTACCTCAACTCCCAAAGTTTTCTTCAAAGTGTGAGGATGTTTCTAGGGCAGCACTTCTTGGGCCTTAAGTAACAGCTCACCCAGCACAACTGCCTGAGTTTGCTTCACAAAAAATTAGGACTGAATTAAAACGTAATTGCTTTATGAACTAATTAAATTCTTTCTCTTGAGGATCACATGTAGACTTTATATGCACAGTTATAAACCTTTTTTGGTTATTTGCCACATGCACCGCAAAGACAAGTGTAAAATAAGATACCCACTGCAAAGTTAAATAAACAAGGGTTGTAATAATTAGATAAAATCTTGATAAATGTAAATATTGGATAAATAATTGCAAACAATCAGCTTGGTATTTAAAAAATCACGATTCCTTCAGCTTTAATGGAACAGCAACAATTTGCTGCTGTTTTTCATGCAGATCTAAAAATAGAGTCAGTATTCTTAAGAACAAAGGGTATTGTCTCTGAAATTGTTTTTGATTAGTTTGCTTTTCATCTGTGTGCAAATATTAGAAGTATTCCCGAGGTCCGTCAGTCCTTCTTCTCCATGACACGGAAGCAGAAAGCGAAGCTTTTATCCTGTGTTCCTTAGAACCCATCATTTTCAGTAATTGTTCTCTCCAAATCCTTAAACAGATTCAAATAGATACTGCTTTTTAAAAAATGCAACTTGGACAATAGCTTCTCCACTCCTGAACGTGGTCTGAAAATGACTCAGGAGTCGAGTGCTGGGTTGAGAATCTCTTTCGTGTATTTCACGAAATGTGAGGGGAAATGCTTTTTTCAGGCATGCCCTGGCATCTTGAGTCTAACAACGTTGTGACTGAAATGGCCCAGCAACTGCTACAAGATAGCCCATTTTGCATCAAAAGAACACCCTTCAGATTCTGCTGCTTACGTGACATTCATATCTATCTACAGAGTGGATATTAATGCATATGCTTAAGTTTAAAGTTACTTTCTAAGGCTGACTTAGGTGAGAGTACCACTGTGTAACTCAGTACAATCAAGAGTGTTTGTGATGAGTTTCTCATTAGAGTCAGCTCATTTTTCACAACAAAACACATTTTAGTGCTCACATTTTAGCTCGATTCATCCCAGTGGCAAGAAAACTTAATTAATATTGCTACTTCTTAGAATTAAACATTTCAGGAGCAATTATGAGCTTAATATAAATAATTCTGTAGATAGCTTTGAATGCAAGTAAATAGACTTTCGTATTCCTAATTAGTCAATTTTAAATATTAGATATATACAAATTAATGTTTTATAAATTTTCAATTTTTATGAGGCACATTACATTTACAGGCGAGAGAAGTATTTATCCTGTGCAAACTTGAACTGGTTTAATCTGTGCCTAGAAAATAGAATGAATTTGGGAGTAGACTTTCAGTAGATCACAGCAATCATGATGTTTTATAGAATGTCATCCAGAACACAGTTTTCTTAGAATCATAGTATTCAAATGCTTCCATTCACAAAATGTTTTATGTTGGCAAAGAATCATAGAATCATAGGTTGGGAAAGATCCTTAAGATCATTGAGTCCAAACATTGAAGTCCAATGAAGCTCACCAATAAAATGTAAGCTCCATATCTACATGACTTATAAACACATCCAGAGATGGTGTTCCCACCACCTTCCTGGGCAGCCTGTTCCAACATTCAGTGACCCGTTAATGAAGATTTTTTCCTAATGTCTAATCTATTAAACTTCCTCTGTTGCAACTTCAGGCCTTTTCTTCTTTGTAAGAACACCCACTTCTCTACAACCCCCATTTGTCTACAACCTGCTCCGTGTAGTTGTAGACAGCAATAGGGACAACTCTCAGCCTCCTTCATGTTGCATCTAAAACTAAACAGGTGTAGTCAACGCATAATGAGCTAATAAGAAAGGCAATAGTCTTATGGTCTATTCTGAAGTTCACTTAAATTAGTTTTCTTGTTTGGAGGTATTGCTTTGTATTTTCATTTATGTACTGAAAACATGAAATGGACCTCAGTAAGAACCCCCAGTAATCAGACCCCTATTTAACCTCTAGCATGAACTGGAGACATCCTCACCACTGTCAGTGAATACTGCATAGTCTAAAATCATTGACACAGCACAAGTCAGGAAAAGCTTCATTCTATGCATTATTTGCTAACAACAATAGGGAATCATTATGGAAAATGACAGTAATTAAGGAATTATTCTCCCATTCAATAAAGCAATCAAGCATTTGTCTAACTAGTGAGTTTAGCATAGGATCATTTCCATGCATAAACATACTATATTACTGGTACCATAAGGATAAACTGATCGGTGCTGCAAAAGACCAAACAGTTTAAATCTCAAGAGCAGATTTCTAACAAGCAACATATTCAAGCAATATTGTGGTTAAGAAGGGATTTAAATTTTCAGTTAGGTAGAAATCTGGGTAGAAATCATTTGGGTAGTGAATACATTGTGAACAGGTTCACAAGTGTACTATAAACACAGTCTTCTCTGCAATGTAAGCAAGTGATAACAGGACAGTCAAATGTACTGGAACTGTGTGTGGGATTAATTTCCACTGTATCAGACCCAGGAAAACTAAAAGTGGACTATGCAGTGACTAAATTCATGCCTAAGTGGAACTGACCATGGCTTAATTAGTTTTCAATGCCTAAATGTCCCCTAGGCACTGTAAGGGAAAAAGTCAGAAGCAACTGAAGTGGGGGGAAAGCTAATATAATCATACTCAGAGCAAGTACAAACTAAAAACATAACATAAACAATTTCTTTTAAAAGTCCATTATAGAATTTTGGCTCTATTTTTAAAAGTACCAGATATATATCAAGAGAGAGAGAAATATGTTCTCCCAATGAGTTTTCATACTCACTTAGTGGATGAGGAAATGGTGTGGAAGTTGTCCACCTAGACTTCAGTAAAGCTTTTGAGCAGTTTCCCAGGAAGACTACTGGAACTTGATGGTCTTCAATAATAGTTGAACTTGGTGGTCTTAAAGGTCTTTTCCAAACAAAAACTCTTCTGTGATTCTGCGATTTCATTGGTATTTTGGCAGAATCATGGCTTTATATAAAAACTCTTAATGATTAAGGCATCTTTATATTCTGCTATTACCAATTTTCTACTAAAATATGTGAATAAAATAGAAAAGAAATGCATCACCTATAATATTTTTTGTTCAAAACTAAAATCACTATGTGATTTAAATATCTACGATCAATTATCTAGAGACAACTTTCATAAATCTTCTGAAATGGCATAAACAGTAGTAATTCTTTGAGACTAAAACATCTATAAAACTCATATCACGAAAATGCAATCCTCTCAAACCCATTTAAAAGTACATGTCTTTGAGGGATTTATAATGTAATTCCGAATGCAAAATACATTTTTCTAGCAGCATAATAGAATGTAACAACAGTAGTGGTATGAAACGCTGTCAGGACTACTCTTGTATGAAGCTTTTCAGTTATGATTTCCTGACATGAAGTCAACATGCAAATCAAAAATGGCTAAGCTAGCAAGGGTCAGTGTCAGACAACAGTTTGAGGTATTTTTTCACAAGCAACAGGATGGCAAAATAATACTAGTATTCTCTTTATCAGAATACATCAGCAGCTCATTTTTTGTACAAAATGCTATTTTAATTCATGATTTAGGTACTTTAAAAACCAAGCGTCTTGCAGAAAGTTCTCTTGCTGTACATCCACAGCCTGGCATCAGAGAACACTCAAACATATTGCTGTGTCCAATAGATTAAAAGTAAAATAATACTGAAATCCATCTGTTCTCTTAGAGCTTGTCATGACTTAATCCCACAATAGCATTTATCTTCAGAGGTCAGACAGTACAGCCCTCATCATTTCAAAAGGCAAGCTAAAACCTAGCCATGAACTTTTGTGCTTGATCTGCTTTGGTTCGGAACAAGTCTACAGCAATATTCCTGTCTTTTATAGAGGTAGTGATACTAATTTATCTTTGCATGTCTTTAACACTCATCATATTGCCTTCCTTACTCGCCTGCAGCAAGTTGACCTAGAAAAGATCAAATGCACAAGGTTAAATTCTGGAGATTTTTCCTGCACATAAAAATTACAGGAATCCATCACAGCGCTGTCAGGGTAGACACTGTTAGTGTAGGAAACACAGTGTTAGCATAGTCTGCTTCCTAGAATTTGACTCTCACAAAGTTCTCATGCTGCTTCTGGTAAAATATGGATGCAACAATATTTGCAGGAAGAGAGAACTAAAATGTCTGAGACAAATAATGATCGCAAAAGGTTTTTTCCAGCAATGGAAAAAGTAAGCATGGGGTATTACTACCTCTGTCACAGTCTGAAATTGAAAAGTTTTTTTTCATAGACTCATTAGGGATCGGAATGGACCTCGAAAGATCATCCAATACAACCCCCCTGCGACAGCAGGATTGCCTAGACCAAGTCACACAGAAACAGATCCAGGTGGGTCTGGAATGTCTCCAGAGAAGGAGACTCCACAACCCCCCATGACAACCTGTTCCAATGCTCCATTACCCTCACCGTGAAGAAGTTTCTTCTGATATTTCTAGGGAACCTCCTCTGTTCCAGCTGGCACCCATTGTCTCTTGTTCTGTCACTAGATGACCTTGAGAAGAGCCTGGCTTCCTCCTCCTGACACCCACCCCTCACAGATTTACAGACATTCATGAGGTCACCCCTCAGCCTCCTCTTTTCCAAGCTCAAGAGACCCAGCTCCCTCAGCCTTTCCTCATAAGGGAGGTGCTCTACTTCATCGTCTTTGTTCCGTTATGCTGGACACCCTCCAGCAGCTCTGCATCGCTTTTGAACTGAGGGACCCAGAACTGGACACAATACTCCAGATGTGGTCTCACTAGTGCAGAGTAGAGGGGGAGAAGAACCTCTCTCGATCTGCTAACCACCCCCATTCTGATCCACCCTAGGAGACTTATGTAATTCTGTATCACCTCAAGCTAAGCTACAGAATCAGTGATAATAAAATATACCTGTAAGCATTGTTTGATTACTGTATGAAAATCTTTTTCTTAGTATGCTAAGGATAGAGACCTTACTGTGTGCAACAGTTTTCCATGAAGCATGTTCCTTACTTATCTGGGCTTACATAGTCTTTGATTTGTGTTTAGCAATACAGTATACAAATGTAGTAAGGTAGTAATCTGAGGTGTATTTTAACCATTTACTGGTAGATGTGAAAAGTTTTACTAATACTTCGGTATTAACCCTTCCACTTGTATGTGGCATGTGTAGTAAGTAACAGCTTCCAAACAAATGCTGTAGAAGAAAATACCACAACATGAACAACAAGGAAGTTAGTATGATGAGACAAAATGGTTTTAATAGTATGTTAGATACTTAGGAGCTGCCTTTTTATACAAGTTGGTTTGTCTGGGTTTTTTTACGAGTTTAACATCAGCTGCCTTCCTGGGAAACCCTATGTACGTCTCAAGGAGATGACTACTCAAATAAGAGAAGCAATAGATATTCCTCTTTTTTCTTGTAGAATCAGCAAATCCACACCCCACAACTTGCAGCAGTGACCAGTTCACGTGTGCTTATGTGCAGCAGTGCTTACCCCTTGCATCAAAATGCAATGGAGTTGAAGACTGCATGGATGGAAGTGATGAAATGAACTGTCCCACAGAGATGCCTACCACCATACTCCCAGGCTTCTGCAAGCCAACAGAGTTCCTGTGTCCTTCCAAAGGCTGTATCCCATCCCTCCTGAAATGTGATGGTGTACCTGACTGCCACCTTGATGAAGATGAAGTTGGCTGCCGTAAGTTACTTTCATTTATATAGTTGATTCTAACTCACTTGCCTAAATAGCGATGTAAAAATGAGCAACATAATGAACTGCAGAGTGAAAGTCACTATTCCCACAAGAAAACTGTTACTTATATCAAGTATAATGTGTCACCTGGTGACACAATTGACATTTGCAAGTAATGCATTCTTATTCCCTGGCTATTGACTTTCATTAATGCTTTAAAATTCTTTGTATTGTGATATTATAGTGATATCATAAAGTAAAATAAAGAAATTTAGCTGTGTCAATGAAGTATTCCCAGATTCTTTTTCCCACTGTGAACTCAAAAGCTGATGTGGAAGTATCTAGCTTTGATGGAGTCAAGAGTGTTGCTCCTGATCCATCCCTGTGTTATTGTCATAGCAATGCTGTTCAGCTTAAATTCCATAAAGAAAAGAATAGTTTAAGGCAACAAGAGAACATTGAGTGAGATAAAAAGACAAAATGATGTCACACTCCTGAAAATCTGCAGAGCCAGCAGGCACACCCTGTACATCAGGAGTAATTCAGTGCATGAAGGTTTCTGTGATTCCAGCAAAGTTTACCCCTTGTACATCCTCTGGACAAACACAGAAACTATAACTGAGCAGCCAAGAGTAAAAAGATGTTCAAGTTCAGATTTTTCACAATAGTATTTCTCTACTTTTGAACGTTGCTTATCTCTTAGCATTTGATTTCTTGTAATTTCAGTTTAAATATTAATTCAATCATTTTAAAATCAGATATGAATTAGAATTGATGATGTTTTGTGATATTTTTTATGGGGTTTTGTAGCTTGCTTTGACAACATGTGAAGTAATACACCCTCTACTTCTTCAGTATAACGCGGGAAAATGCAACTTCTCTACCATCTGTGCTCTTTGCTCATGTATTTATTTACCTGCTCAATGGTAAAGTTGTATGTCTTTGAAAAGGAAAGGGGTCACATATAGTCACATTTATATACTATAGTAAAAATCAAGTTTTCTGGTAGTTTTTTTTTTAACAGTGATAGAAAGAAATATGACTGTCTTGTTACTTTTTGTTTCAGCTATTAAAGACTGTTTCAATGGCTCTTTGCTATGTGCACCAACTAATCAGTGTATAGCAATCACCCAGCGTTGTGATGGCATCGTAGACTGCACTGATTTCAGCCTTGATGAGTCCAGCTGTTCAGGTACTTAGTTTTGCATAAAAACAATTTAAAACAAAAAAATTATAGTCACTTCCTACTGAGTCTTTAGGCAGCTCTCTAACTTGACTGAATTTCCTCTGCTAAAACTTAATCAAATGAAACTTGGCATAAATCTTTCTCCAGGTTTTGATTTCTCCAAGTCTTCAAAGCACAATAAAACTGAGGACAACAGTGTGGTTGAGAAAAATGACCAGTTTTATTAACAAAGAACAAGAAAGTGTTAGAAAAAGGGAAGAAAAAACCCCTGTAAACCACTGGCAACAGGGCTCCTCCCTGATGCCATCACAATCATGACATCGGGTGGTCAGCTAACAAAGGACTTAGTGAGACAAACCAAAACCAACCACACACATCTCTTACTTGAAACTTCCTCCCAAGTATTTGTTCTTGCTATATGTTTCTTCAAAAGAAACTATATGAGAGAAGAAATCACACTTCAACACAAAACCTACCAGTTTTGCAATGCAGTGAGAATATATTCTCTGTAGAATTTATTTATAAGCACTTTAAGTGAAAAAGAGTATATTAAGAAATTAGTGCACTGTAGAATCATCTAGAACATAACCTAGCAGGCTTGCATAGCAGTAATTTACAAATCTTCCGCTAAGGGATTAAGGAATATCAAAAGCTGATAAAAGAATATCACTGATGTCCACCTGTACCTTGAAAACATTTATTCTTTTCAAGACTGATTTCTTTAGCTTTACAAGAATGCAATTCTAAGCATTAAAATTCTGGACATCTTTAGTAAGAAGACTGGTGATATTAAAATTCTGGACATCTTTAGTAAGAAGACTGGTGATACAGGTGTTCATTACTCCAATACATGAAGTAGACAGGTGCTAATTATATGTAAGGTCACTTCTTTCAACTCTTATTTTATATGTTCCTATTTGACCAAAAATCAATTAAGTGGCAAAAGCTCCATTTCTGGAGTCAAATGAAACCGACTTGAAAAAATGTAGAAGCCTATTCAAGTGATGCACCAGGATTTCTGCAAGCTCAAGAGGTGCCCATCGACATGTATTTATGACTTGACAGTCTTGTATCACCAAGTCAAACTCTAAAGGAAAATCAGGCAGTGACAAATATAATAACTGAGAGGGAAATTTCAATGACAATTTTCACTTTCATGTTTGCAGTTTGTCCTGAAGAATACTGCAAAAATGGAGGGAGATGTATCATCAAAGATGACATCCCATTATGCCAGTAAGTTTCATTGGAATTGATTTGTGCTTGAAGTTGGAAAAAGTTGACGTTGAAAGGGCTATTTTTCTCCCTAGGGACCAAGATGATATTCAACACAAGTGTGTTTTTAAAAGTCTCCATATAGCTACTGTATTTTTATTTATAATTGGTGAGTTAAAACACAATTTGAGAAGACTATTATCTATCAAGTACAATTTTCCATAACTGTCATTTATCATTCCATGAAACAATCTGTTGCCCTGGAACCTTAAGTTTCCTGTGTCTCATGTTTCACATGAACACTTCACAACATTTGCTTCTACGAAAAACAGTCCCTTAGATGCAGCAGGTACTGTGTACCTTGGATGAGATTTACAGCAGGACCCTTTCTTACCCTTACCTGGACATCTGAGTGCTTTCTGTTTCAATGTTATATTTGCTTATATTTGGAGAAAGAAGGGTTTGGATTATTTTTCCACTTATGCCAAATAAGTTAAGCTTATGCTTATATTTTTCTGGACATACTCCACTGAAAAACAAATAATGTATGCGGTTCTGCTGTGGAATGCAGAAGTCATTAGAGAATATCTCAGCCTGTGAGAAGACATTCATTTACTCAAGATATCATGCTGTTTCCCACTGAGAAATTAGAGATTTTTCAAATTGCTAAGAAAGCAATAAAATAAATTATCATAGTTCTGTTCTTTATGTGTTTCAGTGGATCTTGTCAAACACTTTGCCATATTACTGAAGTGACTGTTCTATCAGTATCTGTCTTGGTCAAGACCAGACCAGACATTAATATTTGTCTCCTAGTCTCTAGGAAACTAACATTAATCAACTTGCTGACAAAATCTCAGCTACTGCAGAATTTAAAGACAAGTTGAAGAAATGTAACCAAAAACATACTCAGAAAGTAGAGATGCTTTCATATAAAGTAGTTTGATTTAACTCTAAGGGAACACCGTTTAATGATTTAGGGAGAGTGTCTAATTCGGTTTGGGTTGCCACTTGTAATTCAAGCACAGCAACCAGCTCTGCATTCATCCGGATGTGTTCCTGTGTGACTTGGTCTGGGTGATCCTGCTGCGGCAGGGGGATTGGACTGGTGATCTTTCCAGGTCCCTTCCAATCCCTAAGGATTTTATGATTCAAGGTCCTATCACATTTGTCTAAAAACTGAAATTGCTGTTCATTTTGTCTTAATTTGAGGTTTATTGATAGAAAAGATTTTGGTCTGTGGAAAATGTTTTTATAAGAGATGAGGGGTGAGATTTTCTGTGGTTTTATTGCAATGTTGTTGAAGTAGTTAACTCTTCCTAGTTGCATGTCAGCATGGGAACAGAGTGAATTTGCAAAATCCGCTTAGGCAAAAGAAGTCAACTATGTGAAGAGACTGAAAATTCATAGTAGATTTTATGCATGATGTTTTGGTGCTGTGTGGTTTTGTATGGGCACACTATTTTTGCTTATATACATGAAATGAATATTTAGGACATCAACTTGACTTTTCTTCGGAGCTATGCAATTAAGAGAGATCAGAATAAGGTGGAAAGTGAGCTCTGACACCTTTCTATGAAGAGATATCTGTAGTAAAGATGGGAAAAATATGAGTGGATACAAATCTAGATAAAGTTCCAGTATGTAGTGGAGTGGGTAACAGGGTTAGTATTTCAGGCTGCAGTCCTTTCTGTTCACACTAATGAAAACAGTTTTTCTAAGCTGGTGCATAAGGATTGTAGCAACATTTATAAGAGGTGGTGTGTGTTCTCAGCAAGAGTTTGTGAGTAAATGCAGAGTAATGATGCTTTTTAGGTGATGGATAGCTTCCTACTTGAATGAAATGCAGCTTGGTGGCTGTCCTGATCCTCTCCAGTATTTGACTTCTGTGTTAGGTTTGAAAGCCACTTGCATCTCCTTCTTTTGTTTGGTCAGGGGAGCACTTGTGGCGCATACCAAATATGTTCATCTTCTTACTACCTCTTAGATGTTGTCTTTGGCAGACAGACTAGATGGAGATTTAGTCCGAAGTGCTAGGGCCACTCTCATTTCTCAAAACGGAGTTCTCACTTGTCCTTACTGAGTGTTGTGGTTGTGCAACCAAGTGGCTAGTGCTGTCAATCACCTACTGCAGCTGTACGTGAAAATCATGATAATATAAGCAATAATGTCTGGGAGTTTTACAATTACAATAGTCTGATTTCAAAATTATTCCCTTCATTAATGTGCACTTTTCCCAATTTCCAGTCCAGAGGGGTTTTTTTCATATTCAGGCGATGGTTTTTTTTAAAGTGAGACTACAGCCTCCTGGAAACAAAAGAACGGAGTACTGACAATAACAAGCAAGCTAGGAACAGTGTGTTTGTAACACAGTGAAGGGTGAGGCTTTAAAGACTTTAATAGTGCTGGAAAAGACTTTTACCAGACTGACAATACATGATTTGAATTCATACCAGCTAGACCATCTTAATACACGTACGTTTCAAAGGTACTCATGTGTTATAACTGCAATGCAATGTTTGTCTTTGCTTTTATTTTATACAAACCGATTCTGTGTAATATGCCAAACTTCAGAGCACTTACACAGACTAATGCCGAAGAGTATAATGAAAGTGCTTTTATTAATGTCTGAAGCAGAAAATGTAATGACATTCACTGGCTGTAATTAAACAATCATGTTATAAATTAGAGATACCTCTCCATTAGACCGTTTGTAAGTGACATAGAGTATGTACCATCCAGCTAGCCACGCTATGGAGATTAGAATTTTTTAAAGTTATATATAGAGATAATTCATTCAGGATATCTTTGTGAATCTACCTCTTGCTGTAACTCAAACTACAGAATCAAATTATTTTGTTTGCTTTATGTGGAAAAAGTTAAAAGCATTACTTTCTCTTTTATGTGTTAGAATAAGATTGGTTTTCACAGGGTAACAATTCAATCAGAGAAGGGGTTTTTGCTTATCCTTCTTACAAAAGGCAAAGGCTGGAAATTCTTCGTCCTTGTTGAGCAATGTCTTCCAGTGAGGGATGTAAGAGGTTTTTCCCTAAACATGTTTCCCTTTGGGTGGATCCTTACTTGTACTGTGTTACTGGATATCTGACAAGTGACAGTGACACCCTTAAAAGCTAAAAGTGGGGGGAAACCTTAGTTACTGTTGGATATTGGATGCTTGCCAAAGTACGGAGGGCTCCCTGACTCCTATGAACTCCAGATTCTGAAGAGAGAGGAAATATAAATGAAAACCTTTATATTGCAGCATTTTTGTTATATTTTTTCAAACCAGGAAGAATGGCTGTAAAATACAAAATATTTTACAAAAGAAAGAAAAATAGGGAACAAAGAAATAATTACATAGCAACAAAAGAAGTGTAAACATAAGGGTTGCAGATATTCTTTCACCCTCTCTCCTTCACATTCATGAAAGACAGACAGTCTTTCATCCACAGAAATTTTAAAACATCTTTAAAAATATCTAATTATAAACATGAAGGTCATCTTTTGGATTATATGAAATAATAATTAAAACATTCCAGGTTCCAATTGTCTTATTTAGCTTGAGTAACAATCTTCTTTCAGACTCAACCTTCTTGAATTTAAATGAAAGAGACAGCGCTTGATTTAGAAACTACTATTCTCACATCCTGAGACTACATCTGCACATCAGCATATCAAAACTTCAATATCTCCATGAGCCCACCAGTGGAACCCTCTCTGTAGGAGGTACCTGGAAACTGCTAGTTGGATATATATAATACAATACAAAAAGGATTTTTAAAGTTGCAAGGGAGACTTTAGGAAACCACATGTAACACCAAGCATATCGATAAGAGTTTTGAACTTGCACTACAATGAGGAAGACTGTGGCAGAGGTATGGCTGTGTTGAGGATGACAGCAGACAGGGATCACAGGGGTCTGTATTTCAGAATCAATGTTAGTGTGTAAGTTACATAGGAAAGACATATACGTTCTGTTCTGTGCTAGCTACATCCTCACTCAGTCTGACCCACCAATCACCCTGATCTGGCAATATCTTCAAGATATCTTGAACATTTGCAATTTCCCTCTAGTTCAGCCACTGTGAATTTACGTCTCCAATGCTTAGAGCATTTGTGCTGATTCTAGGTGGCTAAGGGATTACCCAAAAGCAGCAAATCCCACTACATTGAGAACTTTTCTTGTTCACTTTTGCAGCGTTGCCTGATCTGGAAAGCTCCATGCATTTTAATTTGAAATGCACGTACAAATATATAGGATCTTTCTCGCTGCTTGGATTTTTTCACATTTGCACTCCTCTCTTCAGCTACTAGGCTACCTCTTTGAGCGGGAAGCAGTAACTGTGTGCTATTCACACACAGCATGTGCTCTAGGGAAAAAATACATATGCATTTAAGGTAAAATAATTTTGTCTGCAAGTGATTTTTTCAATGTATAGAAATATTTTTCCATTAAAATAAATGAATTGGATTGTAAGAGATATGTGAACCCTGCAATATCCTTTAAAGTCTGTCAGGGTAATGTAGTTCATGCAAGATTTACAGTATGGACTTCAACACCAGAGTTACTGCAGGAATAAACATCTCTGGTGGGTTGACCCTAACTGGATCCCAGGCACCCACCAAAGCCAGTATACTACTCCACATCTGGATAGACAAGAGTAAATATAATGGAAGACTTATGGGTTGAGATAAGGACAGGGAGAGCTGACTCACCAGTTAGTGTCATTTGAAATCAGACAGCTCAGGGAAATTAGTTTATTACCAAATCAGAGTAGGATAAAGAGAAATAAAACCAAATCTTAGAAACATTTTCCTTCCACCCCTCCCTTCCTCCTGGGCTCAACTTCTCTCCCAATTTCCTATACCTCTTCACTTCCAGCAGCACAGGAGAATGAGGAATAGGGGTTGCAGAATGGGGGTTGCAAACAGTTCATCTCATATGGTCTCTGCCACTCCTTCCTCCTTAGGGAGATGACTCCTCACAGTCTTATCTTGCTTCATTACAGGGTCCCTTCTACAGAACAGAATTGTCCACAAGCTTCTCCAGTGTGAGACTTTCTCATGGGCTACTATTCTTGGTAAACTGCTCCAGCATAGGTTCCTTCTACAGGGAGAGTATAGTCCTTCAGCAGAAGACTACTCCAGTGTGGGTCCCCCATCAGTTCATAATACTCATCTGGACAACTGCTCCAGTGTGGGCTCCTTTCTCCACAGGTTCATCAGTCTTGCCAGAAACCTGCTCCAGTGCAGACTTCCCCTAAGGTCGCAGCCTCCTTTGAGCATACACCTGCACCAGTGCAGGATCTTCCACAGGATATCTACTCCATGCTACTTCTGGAGCAGCATGAGCTCCCTCATAAGCAGCCAGTATCTCTTGCTCAGTGGGGTTGTAATTTGTCTCTGAGCCTTGATACCCTTGACTCCAGAATCCAAGGGGACTCCCCCATGTTTCCCCTGGAGCTTTTTGCCAAAGACTCCAGGTGATAGCCAGCTGAAGTGTACAGTGCATATTTTATCTCTGGGCCTGTTCAAACTGGTGCCAGTGCTATAACATGCACAATTTCTTGTTTAATTAGCTGAAATGCTCTAATTTTTCAGGGCCCTGTTCAGAACTGTTCCTCTTTCAGGTCACTGCAGAAAAAGGTTTCATGGTCTCACTGTATGATAAGCATTTTCCAGAACCCAACTACTCCTAGGAAGACTTTCCTGTTAGTGGGTGGAGACATTTCTGAGATTCTGTTCACGACCTGCACCTGTATGAGCTGCAGAGAAACCTCCATTCCAATGCCTGGAGAATTTACCCTGTCACCTCTTTCTTCATTGACCTTAGTGTCTACACAGTTGCTTCACATACCCTTCCTCTTTGGTGGGTCCATATTGGAGCTGGCTGCCATTGAGGCTGTTGGACATGATAAAGGCTTCTAGACGCTTGTCACAAAAGAAGCTGTACATGCTACACCACCCCAAGAAAAGTATACTTTTCTTGTCTATGTGTGCTTTGGCATCACCAGGCTAGATAACAGGTTGTCATAGTGCCCTGTACCTATGCTGAACTAAACCATGCCTTAAACTCATCCCCTCTGAAACCACATGGAATCACAGAATCATTAGGGATTGGAAAGGACCTCAAAAGATCATCCAGTCTAATCCCCCTGCCACAGGAGGACCACATAGACCAAGTTGCACAGGAACACATCCAGGTGGGGCTTGAACATCTCCAGAGAAGGAGACTCCACAACCTCTCTGGGAAGCCTGTTCCAATGCTTCAGTACCCTCACTGGGAAAAAGTTCCTGCTGATATTTATATGAACCTCCTGTGTTCCAGCTGGCACCCACTGCCCTTTTTCCTGTCACCACATGACCTTGAGAAGAGCCTGGCTCCATCCTCCTGACACCCACCCCTCGCAGATTTATCAACATGAATGAAGTCACCCCTCAGCCTCCTCTTCAAGCTCAAGAGACCCAGCTCCCTCAGCCTTTCCTCATAAGGGAGCTGTTCTTCCTCCATCATGTTCATTGCTCTACACTGGACACGCTTCAGCAGCTCTGTGTCCTTCTTGAACTGAAGGGCCCAGAACTGGGAACAATACTCCAGATGTGGTCTCACCAGTGCAGAGTAGAGGGGGAGAAGAACTTCCCTTGATCTGCTAACCACCACCCTTCTGATCCCCCTCGGGATGCTGTTGTCCCTCTTNATTGAAGCCAAAACTCTGGTGATTCTCTGCCATCAGTGACAAAGGATTGTCAGCAAGCCCAATCGGGCTTCTCTATTTTTATCTCTAGTTCTGTACATACTTACAGCACCTTGGAAGCTGCTTCAATTCTCTGGATGAATTTCAGGTATCAACTGTGTAAAAACACGTGCATTGCACAGAGGTTCATCCTTGACAAATATCTTTGTTGGAAAAGAAAATAGTACTGGAGGTGATATGTGACAGTGGATTCATTAGTGTCAGTGCAATTGAGATTGTACAGTAAGGATTTTCCAAATGCTAGCGTTAAATATGTTGAAGCTCTGGATCATTAAATTAGTGCAGTAGAAAATTATTTGTATTGCTTCATGAGCTTCCCTGTTTCCACTTGGAACTTTCCAATTTTGTACTTTAATCCTTTTGCCATTCATCCTTATTAAGTATTGTATTTTCCACTGATGGAGTGCTCGTTTGACTGAGTTTGGTGGCAAAAGTTGTGCAAATTACCAAAAAAAATTGCTTAGAGTTGTAATGATGATTGCCTGCATTATGCACCCCTTGCATGCTCAGCTTTCCTGCACAAGCTAGCAATTGTCTGGGTTTGCATGACTAGGAGCTGAGCAAAGACATTTTTTGAGTAGTGCTACACAGAGATGCATGTCCTATTTTCAGATTTTGGCTTCTCTTTTGCAAACCTCCGACTTTTCATAGAATCATAGAATCATTAGGGATTGGCAGGGACCTCGAAAGATCATCCAGCCAATCCCCCTGCCACAGCAGGATCACCTAAGCCAAGTTGCACAGGAACACATCCAGGCAGGTCTGGAACCTCTCCAGAGAAGGGGACTCCACAAACCCCCTGGGCAGCCTGTTCCAATGATCCGGTACCCTCCCTGAGAAGAAGTTCCTTTTATGAAGTTAATTAAAGTGCATGGTTTGATTTATATTTTACTCTACTAAAAAAATATCATCAGTTTTTTTAAGTATCCACTATGAACAGACTCTGGTAGGTGCAAAAAAACCTTTGATTGGGTTGGATGTCCTTATCACTACATAGATTAATGCTTTATTAATGTGAAAATTATTTGAGACTTAGGAAAATGGAAGAAAGATCTCAAACAATTTGTGCAGAAAATACTGTGTTTACATGTCAGAAATCCACAGTGATTATTGTACCTTTGCTTTTGCTTTAAGAGGTGAAGGTGAGCTAGTTTGGCAGAATATATCCTAAAACCGTGCAGCAGCTCTTCATTCAGCCAGTTCTGTTTGATATGTTTATCAGCCATCAGGACTAGGGATCAGGTGTGCCTTCAGTAAGTTTGTGGATTACACCAAGTTAGGTGTGTGCCAACCTGCTTAAAGGTAGAGAGGTTCTGCAGAGGAATCTGGAGAGACAGAATCAATGGGCTAAGGCCAGTAGTGTGAGGTTCAACAAGCCCTGCACTTGGGTCACAACAACCCCAGAGTGGCTTGAAAGCTGCCCAGTGGAAAAGGACCTGGAAGTGTTTGCCAGCAGCTTGCTGAATGTGTGTAGGCTGGTGGCCAAGAAGGCAAATGGCATCCTGGCTTGTATCAGGTCAAGTGTGTCCAGCAGGAGTAAATTAGTGATACTCCCCCTGTATTCAGTGAGGCTGCAGCTTGAATACTGTGTTGTTCAAGCCCCTCACTACCAGTCCGTGAGGAGAGGCTGAGGCAACTGGGTTTGTTTAGGCTGGAGAAAAGGAGGCTGAGGGGAGAGCTTAGTGCTCTCTACAACCACCTGAAAGGAAGTTGTAGTGAGGTGTTGGTTTGTCTCTTGTCCCAAGTAAAATGTAACAGGACTAGAGGAAATTGTCTTCAGTTGTGTGAGGGGCAGATTAGTCTGGATATTAGAAAAAACATAAAAAATATCTTTATAGATAGGGTTAGCAAACATTAGAGCAGGCTGCTCAGGCGAGTGGTAGACACACCTTCCCTGGGGGTATTTAAGAACATGTATATATATGTAGTGCTTAGTGACGTGATTTAGTGGTGATCTTACAGTGCAAGATTAATGGTTCAACTTGATCTTCAAGATCTTTCAGCCTCGCATAAGTTATGACTTTACGGTTATTGCAGTTCTAGCACAAATATTTTCTCAATGTCTCTAGGTTTCTCTTACCCTATCAATAAAGTCTCTCAGTATATTTGTGTAATAAGAGCAGCAAAAAGCAGCACTGATGATTATTTACGTAATGCAAGCAGCAGAGCATTTTTGGATGGGTCCTAACCTAGTGGAGGAAAGGTTAAAATGTGCACACAGCTGTGTAACCAATAACAGGAACTCGATTGTACCAGTACAGTTTCCATTTTTAACATAGTTTTAACACAAGTTATTGGTAGATGACATACTTTACAAAAACTGTACTGTTTTAGAATGATGAATGCACATTTTGAGATTTGAATATACAGCACAATTGCACATTTAGAAATAAGATAAAATGTGATTACTGTTTTAATTAATTGTTAATAAATTAATAATTAAAATATAGCATAAGGCCACATTAAACTTCAATAAATGTCATAATGTGACCTCAACAGCAGACCTTACAGGGTTTTATTTCTTTCTATATGCAGAGGGTTTTCTTAGGAGAGTTATTGTATGTGAAAAAGATAGTGAAGACCTAATCAACATTACCTCTGCAGACCATACCCACTAAAAGGTCCATGTCACCTGAGTTTATTCTTGTGAGAGAGTCCTCCAGAAAACCTTTCCTTAATCATCCTGAGCTAGTTTACAATCCCACACTCTGATTTTCCCCTAATTCTTACAGTCAGGTTGTGCCTGTCCATTGCACATTCTTTCCTTTTTTCATTTTAGGATGGACTTTTACCAGTCACATCGGACAGAATTTCTTGCCCAATCTGTCACTGTTATGCATCTCAGTTACTGCAGTATTGTCCCTCTGCTTGGATAACAACAAGGTTTTTAAGCTGATGTTCCTGAGAGAGCAGCTAAAGTGAGGATTCTTCTGACAATGGCTTTGACTCCATCTATCATTGCTCATGGAGCAAGAATGATTTGGAAACATTCCAAATGCTGGATGCTAATGCAGGGTGTAGTGTGGAGAGTACATGTCCCCCACCCAGCACTCAACAACAGCAACAGCTTGTGCTTTGGTACAGAGCACAATTTGACAAAACCCTTCGTACTTACTGAAGGGAAGGCTGCTATCTTCTTCAGAATGACTTCATTTTTAAACTGCATGAAACAAGGACTGAGTGCAGGAAGGAATCATAAATATTCTTTCCCTATAAATACACAGAGTCAAAGCACAGTGCAGAAATCTTGCCTTTGACCTATGGGCATCTTTTACAACTTCTTTTCTCTTCACTCTTCAGCTATCTTTTAAATCTGTTTGAACCTAGTTTTGTTCCAGTGGTAGGAAGTCCGTACATCTGTTACTGGCATGAGAAGCATGAAAGGCCATCTTTATTTGGTTTTGTTTTTCTTGACTGTGAAGAAGTACAAGCCTTCACCAAAAACACAAGGCTGTAAGTATAAACTTCTTTAGTTACTACGGGATGAGCTACAAGCATTCAAAGCTCTGCTGGAATTTCAGAAGCACCCGTGTGCTGCAGTAGTAATCAAAATGCAATTGTCTCCTTTGTCAGGCTGGCTCAAAAACACAATCTATAGTTCATAGGGTTTATAATTTCTTTAGGAAAAAAATAGGCAAAAAAAAAACCCAACTAAAACTTTTGTTAATGCTGTGGGCTAAACAGATCTGTTTGTGTCTTTTTATTTGGAAATGGAAAAGAACAATTTGTGTGCAAATGACAGGATACTAAGGTTATAAAATTATTTTTAAATAGATGATCAGATGTTACCCCAATTCTGGGAATGCTAATTTCCTTAGACTTTGCTCAAGGTTATACAATGGAAATAAGAATTAGTTAGAAGATAGATCCCTTATTTCTCTTTTTACCCCACCCCCACCCCACCCCCCACTCCTTATATGTGGATGAAACAGAATCATTAGGGATCGGAAGGGATCTCTAAAGATCATCCAGTCCAATCCCCCTGCCACAGCCAGACACCTAGACCGAGTCACAGAACAGGACGTTATGGATTGGAAGCAACCTTGAAAGTTCATCCAGTCCAATCCTCCTGCCACAGCAGGATCACCTAGACCAAGTTGCACAGGAACACATCCAGGATGGTCTGGAACGTCTCCAGAGAAGGAAATTCCACAAGAAAATGAGTGGTTTCTTGCTTAAGTTCTCATGATGAGAATTATTGTTTCACTAGAATAGCAAACACTTGAACATTTTTTCATGAAAAGCAAAGATTTCAACAAAATATTCTGCAAAAAAGCTGTTTAGTCAGAAAGTGTCTAAAAAGTTCTTTTTGAGGGAAAACATTCCATCTAACCCAGCCAAAATCTGGATTATTTAGAAAGAAAGAACACTTGTCTTTGTTCTTCAGTTGTACCTATCTGGTGCTTTTCCAGTGATAAATTTCAAGTATCCAGTCCAGAATCACTGTTCTCAGTGGAGGGCTTCGAAGGGGATGGCACACACGTCTGACATCTGAACAACAATTTTCATTCTGGTCAATGAAGTGCATCCTCATTACAAGTATCTGCACAGGGTATCCCCAAACAGTCTCCCTTGCTAATGCTATCAAAGTACAAAAGTTGTCAGAAGACTTTACCTGCGGCTCATACGGTGGTGTGGCGTCACTGATGAAACTGGTCGTATGGAGCAATTACAAAGCACTTAAAGAATAAGTTAGTGAAGCCAAGCATTCAGAGAGGTGCTAGTGTCTGGAGCCCTTGTGTCTGATTTTGCTCTTCTGCAACGAAGATAGGTGAATGTGTTTTGGGGGTTTTCTGTTATTATTTGTAGGGCAATTCAAACAGCACTTTCCAGTGCAGATTGATGAGGCCTGGCAGGAAGGATGGCTGGACCTCCAAAAATTGTTTTAAAGTAAAACTTAAAAGGTCACAGACAGAAGTGCTTGATCAACTGAGAACTTACTGTGCACATCATAGAATCATTGTGGTTGGAAGAGTCCACCATGCACACTAAAGTGTTTCCAAGTGCCAGATCTATGCGAGGTTTTTTTAAACCTCCAGGGATGGTGACTCCACCACCTCCCTGGGCAGCCTGTTCCAATACCTGACCAATCTTTCAGTGAAGAAATTTTTCTTGATCTACAATCTAAACCTCCCCTGGCACAACTTGAGGACACTTCCTCTCATCCTATCACTAGTGACTTGAGAGAAGAGACCAACCCCCACCTCTCTACAACCCCTTTCAAGGTAGTCGTAAAGGCTGGTAAGATCTCCCCTTTTCTTCCCACTTCCCTCATCTGGTCCTCATAAGATTTGTCCTGTAGGCCCTTCACAAGCCTTGTTGCCCTCTTTAGACATGCTCCACCAGGTCAATGTTCTTGTATTGAGGTGCTCAAAACTGAGGTGAGGCCTCACTAGTGCTGAGTACAGTAGAAGTGCATCCATTCATTCTACTTCTGCGAGGACATAAAACTAGCCCTGAGAATAAAGTTCAGGTCTGGAATCAAAGCTTTCTGAGCTCAGTATTTGCAGCTTCCCTAATATAACATCTTCCAAAGTACATAAACAATTTAAAAGCCCACATACTACTTACTTTTAAGAGGCTGTTTGATGCCAATATTGCTTAACTATTAATAAAGTTCACCCTTATCCAATCTGTGGATACTCCTTGACCAGTAATGATCTCTTAACAGTGCTCCTTCTCTTACAGCCCTTTTAGTGTGTTCCTCTAAAGGTCTTCATGAGATAGACTTTTTTCAGATTTGTTTCCCTTGATGAAATGGGACCCAGCTATAATAACAAACACAGGAAGTGCAATAGGAAATGTTAAGAACATAAACTAATATTAAGGGTCTGCATGCCCTGGGAACGCTTCTGAGCACCTTGAGAAAAAGAAAAGAAATGACTGTTGTAAAAATCTGGAAGCATAAGGTGTTGCAGAATGCTTAGATTTTCTTGTGTGCTTATTTGGGAATGTTGAAAGCCAAATTAATAATCAGCACACTTCTGCTATTTATTTTATTACATTACTGAGGTTTCTGCATGACTAGCAAGGCGATGATGAATGTACATAACGCTTTGATGAGTACTGCTGCACTTGAAGTACCAGACTGTAGTTAAGAATATTCAGTACAGATTATTTTCACTCATGCACTAAAGAAAACTGGACTGTCTCATTCTACCTAGAATCACCACTCAGTTCTCACTGAGGCTTTTACCTTTGTATTCGGAATGTCACATAGTATACGCAGGAGTGAATCAGAGATATCCTAGGCTGAACAGCAATCAATATCTCTACATCTTTAACTTTACTCACTTCTTATAGGTAACTGTTGGTTTGTGCATCCATTTCTGCTTCCTAGGAGCTGACTGTGAACTGAATTACTTGTAGGGAAATATCAATGATACTAAAAGAGGATAGACTTTGTATTTCTGCAAGAATTATTGTATCAAGATTGGTTTGTATTTTCCAAAGACTGCAAGGGTAAGATAAGAATTGATATGGACCTCTTACTTTCTAAACAGCGCCAATCTTTTCCAAACAGTCACTGGCTTTCAGGCAGTTCAGGCAAGCCACAGTTCTATGCAGATCACAAGAGATGGCAGGATTCTTGGCCTTTCCATCCACATTTATTTTGAAATGGTGTTTGTGAAATGTCATGAGAAATATACTGCATTTGCTGAACTTTCTTATGATTAGCTAAGCTGGGGTTTAGGGGCCAGGGAACAGCTTACTTTCCCTTCACAGCTACCACAAAATAAGCACATCTGAAGTAACTTCAAAAACTTAGGTCCTGTAATGCTTTCCTCATCACCACAGATATGGAACACAGGGCATTTCTCCAATTCTTGGCTCTTGATTCCCAGTGAAGTCACCACCCACAAAGTTATTGTCTGTGCAAGTAAAACTTCTGGCAGGAGGCTCAAGAGCAAAAGCTCAGACCAAAACCATAAAAGATACATGAGCAAACAAGTTAACTCTTCTCTTTCGGAGTGGGCGACCAGAGCAACAGAAGATTGTTTAGGAGAGGAAGTTCCCAAAGTTTCTTTCTGGAGAAAGAAGTATAAGAGCTGGGATGAACTGTTTAAAGTAAATCAACAAAGCAGCAATAATTGCACAGGAAAAAATATTGAACCTCAAAGGTAAATAAATTCATTTAAAGAGTTACTCTTAAGAACACCAACTACATAAATGCAAAGACTTCATCTCATGTAAACTCTTAACTCTTTAAGAAAATGCTACAGATAGTTTGAGATACTGCTGACCCTTCAGTGGTGCAAAAAAAATCCCCTGGAACTCAGTACTTAGGTTAGAAAACTTCAGTTAGCACTGGTGTTCTTACAGGTTCTACAGTTTGCACCCAGCTGTGACAATTCTGTTTCCACTCTTATCAATACCCCACAGTTTTGCATTTCTAAATTCATTCTTGAATGCTAAAAGGTGCTCACATTAGTAGGTAACACCACAGTAACAGTTGAATCAATTCTTCAGCTGATGCGAATGTTCTTATCCCCATCAGGAGTGAAAAAGCCAGCAACCTTACATCAATATTCACTCCATAAATTGGGCAGGATCTTATTCACGTCTTAAAAGAAGGGATTAGTTTGAAATAGACCTTTGTTCTAGCCGTTATCCTGTCAGATGTGAGAACAACCAGTTTGAATGAAACCCCGTATTTACTGTTTCCTTTTAATTTTGAAGTTTTTGCTGAACAGTGCTTTAAAGATTTAAACCTTTCAGTGAACAGAAATAAGGTCCTGTCCCGACGAACAATGAAGTAATTTCATTATGCATTAAACTCTATGAACCACTTCAAGACAGGAGTCAACCCTGATTTATTTATTGTCTGATCTGAAGGTTGTGACAAAGCCCAGTCCCTCAAGTACAGGCTCTGATTTTTCTAGGACGTTATCATTGTCTAATATTCAAAGAGTTATATAATAATATTTAATGAAAGAATTTTACAAATCTAAAATTGCAGGATTTTTTTCATTAACGTAGCTGATTTTGTTTTATTCTTAGTTACACTACAACTGCTGACCTGCAAAGCCTGTGAACACAGGAGAGAACTACAAACATTCCATTGTCTCCTGGATATTTAAGCAAAAGATCCTGAATTGAATTTCTTGCAAAAGGAGTCAGCCATAGTTTTAACTGCTTAAAGGAGGAAATCTATTTGTCCATAAAATATTGCATGTATTTTAATGAATTTAAATTCATAGATATGTGAAAGGTTGTTTATATACTGATACCCCAGTGAAACGAAGCTCAGTTTCCTTTTACACGTTACAGAGTTGGCTAATTCAGGTAATCATAGAATCATTAGGGATCTTGGAGAACATATGCCAGAATAAGTCATGTTTTGATAGACTATTAGGTTACTTACTGTAAATGGAAAAGGGCAATTGATACGCAGTATGAAACATTATTTCTTACTCAACACCTTTGAAAAATATTGTGAAATTAAGATATATTGATTTTCAGTTAACTGATGTGGAAGAATAAAGTCAGGGCATTTATACAAGCAAAAATGTAGACTTTCCATTCCAAATACATGGAGAATTGCAATGTCCTTGCATTTGGAGAAGTGGATTCATGAAATAAGTTTCTCAGCTTCCTAAGAGCTCATATAAAAGCCTTCATTCTGTGGCTTCAGAAAATGTTGAAGTGTGTCCCTTATTGTCCTGGCTCCTTGCCACCTAATCCCAACTGTTGACAACAGTTGAAACAGAAGACAACAACAATTCTTTGACCTCACAAATTTTTGAATGTCACTACCTCTGTCCGTTAGGGCTGTTGACCAGGGGTTAACTAGTTTTTTCTTCTGCCTAGTGAAACATGTTAAAGGAGCATAAAGAGTGCTCTGAATTCCACAGCAGCACTAGCATCAGAGGAACAGTTTCCTGTTCTTCACTGGTACTGCATATTCCTTGACTGCCACCAAGAAAAGATGATGGAATGGATGCTAGAATGCTGTTAGAAATTCTTCTATCATTAGCTACAGCTCACAAATTTTTAATATGCAGTGCACTAGACACCATGGGAAAGATTTTGGTTTACCCAACTGCCAGGTATAACAGTTGAAATAAGGTCTTGTATCAGATTTAAGCAAATAAGACAGCTTTAGAGCTATCTGTTCTCCTCAATAAAAGTTTCAAGAAAGTACTTGGAACTCCAAATTTGTCTTCATGTCAACTAATAGAGTGAGTGCTGAAGCCTGAAGTTTTGAACACTGGTGACAGGAGAGTATTTAGCTATTCATAAGAACAATAGGGGATTTTTTTGTGGGATTTATTAGGTGTAGTGAATTACCTCTGCTGCATACCATGATAATAGTCTTGTTACTGAATTAAGCACTGAACACCAGAATTAAAGTTCTTGATTTGGGAGGGAGGTGATCTTCCAATTAAATACTCTCCCTGAACATGCATATGTGAGGGTTTGAATTGAAATTTCACGAGAATCTTTCATTACAACCTCTCCTAAATTCTCCACTCTTGACTCTGTAACCATAACAACGCTAACAGAACGTTGAGCTGAGGGAAAAGTAGTCATGATTTTTCTTTTATAGCATCCAAAGTGTCCTAGGTCCTCATAAATAGTTTAAAGGTCATTCTTAAGATTTCATAAATTTAACTAGTTAGCAAGAAATTAGAAAATTCCCCAAGCTTCTGTGAAAATAATCTCCAATATCTGAAGACAACTCTGCAATTTATGCAGAAACAACACCCTAGAACTATTCTTTTCCATGGACCTCATTGCCTTGTGTAGAACTGACTGCAGAACTTGAGCTATGTCTGGGGTATGAGTGATTCAAACAGAGTGTAAAGCACTACCTCTGTATTAAATGGTAAGCAGAAGAGACCTTTTCTAGTGGTTTTGTTCATTTCTTTCTTGTAGACAGATATAAAATACAAAATACAAAAAACTTTTTAAAGAATAGAGTGTAATGGAGCACTGGAACAGGCTGCCCAGGGGGGTTGCAGAGTCACCCTCTCTGGAAACATTCAAGACCCACCTGGATGTGTTCCTGTGTGGCTTGGTCTGGGTGATCCTGCTGTAGCAGCAGGATTGGACCAGATGATCTTTCGAGGTCCCTTCCGATCCCTGATGTTTCTATGAATATATTTGTGTTGTAGTAATCTTAGCCTGTATTTTTGCACCTATTTTTTACAAAGTTCAGAGGCAGCAATGTTAGATGTACAATTTTGTCTCCCATGTAAGCAGATAAATCTATGAATGTCTGATAATGACGCGATTCATACCCTTTAATGTACAATACAATTCACCTGCCAGGAGCAATGCCTCTATTCGCAGGCTCTGGTCAAAAGAGACAGATCCAGCTGACAAAAGACTAGACCAATGCTGAAAAGGCACAGCAGGAAGGGAAAGAAAATTATTTTATCACCTTTTATTTTTATTTGTGTCAAATATGTGGTTTAACAGAGACAAAACACTCAAATTAACTGGTTTATCATAAAACTAGACGTGTCTTCTATACTTTATGCAATATTTCCTATTTTCACCCAGATATTAAACCACTACTATTTCTGAAAGCTGAAGAATTTTTTTACTACAGCTGTAATCAGGAGTTCTGTCAGGTCACTCCTTAATCTCTCTTTAGTCTTCTAGAATTTGCAGCTAGGAGCTGTATCTGAGACACAAATATATGAAACATGATTCAGAGATTCACGTTTCTCCATCTCTTTCTCCTCTTGCTCTTTTTTTCTCCTTGCTCTTTTTTTCTCCTTGCTCTTTTTTTCTCCTTGCTCTTTTTCTCTCCTTGCTCTTTTTCTCTCTGTTTCTTCCCCTTGTTGGAGTCTTGAAGTGCATTTCCAAGTGTCAGCTCCAAGTTGCATGTTCTACAAATAGCAAAAGGGACGGAGGGGGTAAAAAGATAAGAGAGAAGCACAAGAAAAGTAAATAAAGGAAGACATGTAAGATCTGACAAAAATAAAAGAGAACTGGGAAACAAGATAGGTTGGCAGACTGACACTAAGGACTGTTTCTTCTGTATCTGTTCATTGCACTTTTCTGCTTTTCTTCAGTAGTTCAGACACCACTGTACAGATAGTCTACTTCACATTCTAAATGGTAATTTGTATTACTTCAATTTTGTAGGTTCCTTAGAGTAAGAGAAAATGGGTGCCAGTTGGAACAGAGGAGGTTCCATATAAATATCAGAAGGAACTTCTTCCCAGGGTGGGCATTGGAGCATTGGAACAGCCTGCCTAAGGTGGGTGTGGAGTCTTCCTCTCTGGAGATGTTACAGAGCACCTGGCTGTGTTCCTGTGTGACTTGGTCTGGGTGATCCTGCTGTGGCAGGGGGATTGGACTGGATGATCTTTCAAGGTCCGTTTTGATCCCTAAGGATTCTATGATTTGATGATAAAATGGTGGTTAAAAAACCCAGTGGGACAAGCTACTCCTGGCACTGCAGTAAGGACTTGGTGCTAGATTCAAGAGGAAAATGCCCAACCTCTTAGCTAACCATTGAACAAACTAAAAGTAATTTTAAAATGGAATTTTCTCTCGGACAAAACCAGTGTTCCAACACAATTTTATTTAAAGGTCAAACCACCAGAAAGAGTATTGTTTAAGTCTAACTGATGCTGACATGAGGCATTCACACAACAAAAATGGAAACAGCTTGATCCAATATAGTAGGTACATTGATCACTGAACTTTGGAGATCAGAGTTTGAATTACAACTGAATGTTGAGTTTTGGCCCACTGCTTTTGAGTCCGGAGCTGTGCTTTGTAAAAAGCAATGATCAGAAGAAATAACCTTGCCCATAAAAAACCCTCCTCATTTTAAGCATGTGTAAAGCAGTGAAGAATAGCCTGTTTGTGAAGTGGAATTAAAAGTCACTGGGAGCACAAGGCTGATGTTTTGCCAGCTGAGGGAAGTTTGGTGAAGGTACTCCAAGAGATGCAGCTAGTACAGAGAACATTTAACTACTGAGATAAGGGAATTATTTCCATTTTCTCTTACTCTAAGGAACCTACGAAATTGAAGTAATACAAATTACCATTTAGAATGTGAAGTAGACTCTATCTGTACAGTGGTGTCTGAACTACTGAAGAAAAAGGTGGGAAAAGGCAGCATAAAAAAGAGTGCGATTTTCTGAAATGATGCATTTCAGGTCTGACGTTCTGCTATGAGCACGAAAGCTATGTTTCATTGCTATAACTGAATGAATCTGTGCTGTAAAATGGTGTGTATCACACACCAGACTTCAGTGAACTCTGCTGGGGCCTCATAGATGAGTAAAGGCACAGAAGCAAATGATACAGCAAATTATTTCCGTGTAAGTCTGCATTTCCTTATGATAAGAAAAAATACACTTGAAAAAAAATCTGTGGTATATGAGACTATCACACCAGTCTGAAACAGGAAGGATTTTAGTGGAACCTTAAAGTTATTGGTTTTTCAGATTGCTGTAACTTCTAGCACAATAGCTTCAAAATCTTTGTTCTAAGATTTTTATGGATTGAGCCAGAAAAATTGCACTCAGGAGATTAGAAATCATTGACAGAATTTCATTAAAAAACAAATTCAAATTAATTGTGACTTATTTTGGTGCAGAAATATTTGCTCTGTAATTTTTCATTCAGCTCTATCTGAAATGAGTTAAGCTAGAGATAGTATTTACCCTTCCTCATTTAATAAACACTTTGCCTGGACCTAATAGGATGTAGCTCACAAGCTGTGTTAGAAAATTTACACTTGTGCTCCTACGCTAATTCAGATGCTGTCTGCACTCTGTTTGAACATTTAACAGTAAGCATCAAGGTGGTGTTTGTCTTGACAGGCAGTAACAGCTAAATACACCTATATTATCTGAAGTCATCATTGTGATACTTTTATAGCCAATAGTGAAGGACTCAGATGAGGATTAGTCTCTTTCTTTCATATAAGATTATCCAGGCTGTCTGTAGATACCTAGTTAATGTTAGAGGCATTAAGCTCCACTCTAAAGCTTTAAAACTAGTTTCCTTGTATATTTATATAAAAAGCAATTCATAGAATCATAGAATCATCAGGGATCAGAAGGGACCTCGAAAGATCATCCAGTCCAATCCCTCTGCCACAGCAGGACACCTAGACCAAGTCACAGAACAGAACATTATGGCTTGGAAGTGATCTGGAAAGATCATATGGTCCTTCCTTCTAACAGTTACCTTTTCTTAACACAGGCTATAATGAAAAACCTTATTGTGGTTATAAGAACAATGGATAATCAGGGTGCGTCTTGCTGGGGACCTAAGAGTATCTCTCAATATTCCTTAATAGCAGAGAAACTAGAATATATATATATATAATGATAAAGGTTCTACACATAATAGAACAAATTCTTGCCTGCTATCATTTTAAATTCTGCAATCTCTAAAGAAATTCATTCTGTTTTAAGAAGCTCTCTCTAGTACATATCATTAGGTTCTTGGCTTCTAAGACTTGCTACAGGAAGGACTCCCCCAGGTCTGGTAAACACTGTGACAAATAACTTCCTTATTACTAGTTTAAAGATGTATTTGCTTTCAGTTTGATTGAATATTCTAGAGCCGAGACAGCAACACACAATTTTTCTTCCATTTACAATATATAATTTTGTTTACCTTCAGCATATCTGCTCCCACTCATCTTCTGGATAAATTAAATCTTATCTTCCCAGGCTCTGTCATGTGATTTTAATCACTGTAATCTCTAATGTCTTCTATCTTACTCTTTATGCACGGTGAATGCTTTTATAAAACAAAGTGAGCAGTTACTTTCCTTGAATAACCTATGAGGATGCATAGATCTTTTGGCAGAGTGCTTTCATGCAGAATCCCTTTACACCTCATATGACTCTCTCTTATGTTGATTCTTTTGTATTTGCCAGTTATGAATGTTAGCAGTTTTCAGACAGATGCTAAATCTCAGTCTTCAAATCCAGGCCCTTGTTATCACACACTATCACATCATATAACACATTGGAAAAGTTAGTTAACTTTATTTTACGGGGAATTCCTCTCTACCCTTGCTGTGATACTGGTTGCTTCCAGGATCTGAGGCTGTTTGGAGTTTGTGGCATCAAGTACTGAAGATATCAGCTGGCTCTTCTGAAGCATCATGCTGTGAGAATGCAGGAGGAGTAAGACCCATTCTTTTCTGTGTGGATACTGTCTAATAATTTCCCCATAAATTTATTCACAGCCAGTTTGTACCAATTTGTGCTTTCTAGTACCTTCCATTAATCTAAATTATCCTCCAAAGTATCCTCAAAATGTCTAGAGAAAAGCCGTGTGCCTTTCATCCTCTCTGTCAATAGATAAAGAAGCTGAACTCCTCTGGAAAACACTTGCAAGGCAGGTTTTCTGTTTTTCTCCTCACCTACTTATTCTCCTCTGACTTGTTCCATCTTCCTGAACAGGAATGGTCAGACATGCACAGTGTTTCACTCCTGGTAGGTTAGTGCACATTATCTACATGCTACCTCTTCTGGACATTTAAGGTTACCGTCCAGTCCACCTGTCTTTTCCAAGAGAGATTTAATCTTACTCACATCTGTGAGCTTAACCACAAACAGAATAACTAAGTGATTCTGTGATTTTGTGATTTATTTTTAATTTTACCTTTAATATATCATAAAGTTTGATATTCTAAAATGTAGTCTGTATCAGCCAGGCACGTCCTTGTAAATGAAACCTGTCCTAACTGAACATCAACACAGCAGACGCCTTGTCTGGTTTTGATTTTTCATTCTGAGTGCTATGAGCTGTAACCACAGGCACAGGATGCAGCACCGCAGGCAATGCTAGGTTCATTCCTCTGCATTGCCTCTGTCTGTATTGGGAAGTAATGAGTTGGAAATCCTAAAAGCAAATTTGGGAGGGTTAACATTGTCCATTCCAGGGTGACTTTCCTGTGCGAACTTGCTGATAGCAGAAGAAATTCTGTCAGGAAGGATAGATTAGGGTGTACACTGGATGGAAATATTCAGGTGCCTTTCTGTGCTGCTCCTCAGAAGGAGCTTCCTGTCTGAAAGGATTGCAATGGCTATCTCTGTATTTCAGATAAGCTTAAGACTCATGTAAAGTATGGTGTGCTAATTAGTCAAGATGTAATTAGTCCAAGGAAATTAATTGTACATAAATAATGTGGAATTTCAGCTTCCTGGCTCAAGAGATAAATTCAGACTTCCCAGAATTGTCTGTCTCAAAACCAGAATACTAGGAAAGGATTATTAAGGAAGCTCTTAAAAATCCCCATTACTCTACTAATGAAGACTTAACAAAGCCCAGAAGACATAGTTGATCTGCACTCTGCAAGCTCCTTCCACCACAGCAGCATCTGTGTATCCTCAGCTGCTGTCATCAAAAAGGAAGCTCATGTTGACTTCTAAGGAGCAACTTAAACTGTCTCCCAAATTAAAACAAAGTACTGTAAGTACAGTCCATGCAGAGCAGTGGTAGGTGGTTGAGTGTTCTTCTTCATTAACTGAACTTCAAGTGAACCATCTCTTGGGTATGCTGCAGGCTGCTCTGCCTGTCTACAGCTGTTAATTAAAGTCAGCTCCAAGACTGCAAGTGATGTGGACTGCATAGTAGACAGGTTTGACTTGATTTCCTACAAAGCTTGGTACTATTACTGATATTCATTGAGACAGTTTTTCAGTAACAGCAAAAGTCCAATCATTGTGGTTGCAGAAGCACAGGAATTCTTTGCCCCCAGTGCAAACAGCTAAGGAAAATTCTCCAAAAACATTATGAACTAACAGCATCCCTGGTTTGGAACCTGTCTTTCTCACCTGTTTTCCTAATGTTTTTATTTTATTAATGGATGAAAAGAGGGGCAGCTCTGTTTTCTTACCAACCAACGTGCACTGGACAGAATGTAAAGTCCCATGACTTCACACAGAATTTCAACACCTGTCTTGCACAGCTGCAAAGGACAGCACAGGCAGAAGGCTGCAGAGTTAAGACAGTGGGCGTGTGTATTTCATTACTTAAGGACAATAAGCTCAGTGTATTTTTATCTTCCAAAATAGTTTGATTGGTTGGGTAAGGCCTGCAATGATTTCTGTATGTTGTTTAAGGTAAAATGATAGGTAGTGGTATAGCATTTCATATTATAGAATCATAGAATCATTAAAGATCGGAAGGGACCTCAAAAGATTATCCAGTCCAATCCCCCTGCCACAGCAGGATCACCTAGACCAAGTCGCATAGGAACAGATCCAGGCAGATAAATAGGGATATGTAAAACAAGTTTCCCTCTATTCTGAGCACAGAAATGTTTGGTTTCAGTAAAAGTCAGAGGCGGCACTCGTATCAGCTGAGAGAAAAAGATGTTAATAAACAACTGGTTTTTGAGGCCTCACAGAAAGTTGCAGTGTTGTCAGCTAGCTATAGCCTTTATCTTGTCTTGGGTTTTTGGTAGGGTTTTGTTTTACCTTGAGGAGGCAGCATTTTGTAAGTAATGATAAGCCACACCTCAGGAATATTTGAATAATGTCTGAATCACAACCCAGATTTCTATAATCAGATGTTAACAATTTACTTCAGTGTCAGGGATGACTGCTAAATTCTCCTGGAAAATATGAAAAATAACAAATAAATTAAGGTGGGAAGATACAAATGGGAGTTCTTAACCCATGGATGTACTCATTCTTTGAAGGTTAGCTCTTCTTTTCCATCCTGTCTTTAAGGATTACCTATGTTGTCTTTACTCTCTTCATCTTTTTTGCTTGACTCTCTCTCCCTATAAATAGTCACCATGCTTCATCATTTTTCCCCACTTGTTTTTTGAATTTGCCCTCATTACTTAAGTTTCAGAGATGTTTTTGCTCCACCTTAATCCATTTTTCTGTAACCTAGGTGGACGTTGGCCAAATTTATGTAGTGATAGCTGGAACATAAGAGGTTCCATANTTCCACCTTAATCCATTTTTAGTCCCCTCCTGTTTTTCTGTAACCTTGGTGGACGTTGGCCAGATTTATGTAGTGATATCTGGAACATAAGAGGTTCCATATAAATATCAGAAGAAACTTCTCAGTGAAGCTAACAGAGCACTGGAACAGGCTGCCCAGGACGGTTGTGGAGTTTCCTTCTCTGGAGACATTCAAGACCCACCTGGATGTGTTCCTGTATGACTTGGTCTAGGTGATTCTGGCGTGGCAGGGGGATTGGACTAGGTGATCTTTCGAGGTCCCTTCTGATCCATTATGATTCTATGATAATTTAAGATCAGATTCCTAAGTGGTATGGGTCTCGTAAAATAAAACAATACTATCATGATTCATGTATTTGGAGTGGGAAAAGTGTTAGTTAATTCTAAAATCTCTCTGTATAACAAAACCCAACAAGTATGTATGTGACTAAAAGAGGTTTAACTTTTTAACCCTTAATTCAAGCACAGCAGGAATATGTGAAAATATTTCATTAATAAATTGAAACATAGCACATTAAGATATATTTAAGTATTTCAGTCTAGTAGGACTTCCCTGTAATCCTACCTGCTTCATGAGAACTACTTCTTTGCAGCTCTAAGGTGAGCCATGCCCTGGTGGCTCCAGAGCAGCTGATGACATCTCTCTTGCCATATCTGAGTTGTACTTGTGCACGGCTGCAAAATCTGTTTTGCCATTCATTATCTCACAGTTAAACGAGTTCTGCAGTGACAAGAAAGACAGCAATATTGGCTTAAAGCATGTCCAGCTCAACAGAAAATGTGGCAAATAGGGAGAAAGGAAATTATTCATTCAAGAGTAATCAGAAGATGACTTTGATGATTACCCACAGAATGCAATGTTTCTACACGGGTGCATGGGGCTTGGTATAAGCCCAAGTGCAGTTTGACAGTCGTATAAAATCATAAGTCCACATAAAGGAATAGTTTATGAATGACATGCTTTTCTGTAGTACACTTGAAGATGAAGGAGGACTGAAGGATCAGGTATTTTCAGTCCCTGAATACAGTGGGTCTCTAGCTCAGCCAGAGGTGTCAGGTGAAATTGTGCCACTTTTACTTTAAAATGAGCATGCCAGAAAATGCTACTGGCTCCTGTGTCTAAAGCTAGAATTCATCAGTATACCAATGACTAGCCTTGAAACAGGTAACCCTTTAAGCAGAGAAAACTTAGGTCTATGGAGTAAAAAGGGTTACATATAAATCTCTCTCTTCCTACTGTGTCTGGTAGGGCTGGGACTTCAAACATTTTCTCTGACCACTGTTTTTCAGTGGTCTACTGAGTTGCAATAAATCCCACATCAACCTCTTTTGTGAAGTCACCTTCCTCCTGTCATGTCTGACTGGGATATAGGTCTGTTTTCTGATGTGCCCTGATCCTTTCAGAATTCTCCTAAATTTCACAGAGGCTGCCCACATATTTTTGTTGTTTCTGTGATCCTACCCTTACTCTCCCTACGTCCACCATGCTCTCCTATTTGGTGGGAAAACGAAATACTCCCGTCCCTTCAGAGTGCCTCAGTTAATTAAGTGTGCAAGTGCTAAGACAAGGCTCACAGGCAATGAGGTGCTAAACCATGACCACACAAGAGCCTCTCTCATGTGTGTTCCAGTGAAATAGCTTTAACATAGAGCTTGGTTTGTGCAGGGGAGGTGATAGCAATAACGAAAGAGAAATTACTTTTAAAATGTTTGTGTCTATGAAAAAATATGTAGGTATTAGGCAGAGAAAGCCACATCAATAGTTTGTAAACCTCGTGTCTGTTTTTATTTCGGTTCCTTCAAAAGAAAACCAGATTGCTATCAGCAGTAAATTTCGACTAGTTTGACAGGGTTACAATTGTTAGCTCAGAGTCCTTTGGTTTTGAAGTGGAATTTGTTGATGGAGTGTCATTGTTACATGAAAATAGAAAACAGACAGATAAGGTAGGGGGAGAAAAACATCTTCCTCACATCTAACCGTTTATCTTTCTCTACATTAGGGTTCCAGATCCTCAACTAAGGAACATATTTAATCTCACAATGTGAGATAACAGAGATACATTTCTTTTGCTGTGGGAGGAGTTGACGGTGAATTGGGCAAGGCAACCAATTCTAATCTTTTTGTTATTTTTCTCCCTCTTAGGTTTAGTCAGTGTATTTCTCACTTACCTTTCACCCCATTAACTTTGGTGCTGCTCTTTAGTTCCTGGATGAGCATTAGTCACTGTCAGAAGTGCCCAAAGGGGTTTGCATTTCACATGTGCTTGTTTATGATCCTTCCTTCTCTCATGTTCACAAATTGTTTGATTCACAGATGTGGAAAAGAATGGAAAGGAAACCGTTGCCACATAAGTGCTAAACCTCTTCAGCCTCCGACTTCACATCTCCTCCAAAGTGGTGGGTCTGTAAAAAGAAAGTAGTATCTTTCACTCCTGGAGTGTTTCCTTTTACTTATGCTATGTCTTTGCTCTGATTTTGCAGATATTTGGATTGGGTTGGGTATCTGTTTCTTGCTGATTAAAATTACAGCTGCTGCCTTGTATTTCCTTTCTAAGAAGAAAACACCAAAAATGTAAGTGAAACTTTTATTTTATGTGAAGCAGACACAAATGTGGCACAGAGCAATGGCTCACTGCCCGACCTCTTTGATTTCAATTTCCACATTTACCCACAGTCTATTTCCTTTCATGTCCAACACTAAGCATAAAAGTGACCTTTTCCAACAAGCTGTTTCCCAATCTGGTGACAATGAGATATGGTTTGAGTGCTTAACAAGTTTTGATTGCAACACGGTATGATCCTACATTGTAATAGCCACCATTTATCCACCTTAGCAGCAGTAGACCTTGTTTTTATACGCGATAGTTATGTATGAATAATTGAAGGGTTTTATGGTTTCTTGAAAACTCGGAGGCCAAATTAGTTTCTTTCAAGTAGACTCATTGAAGCTACTGACTAATACATGCACCTATGGGGACACTTCTCTAAACATTGCAGTACTTACCCACATCTGAGACCTTTCCCTGTGATAACTGGATGGAATCAAAATGAGGGAGAAGGTCTTATTTTAAAATACTATGTCTGTCATAAAAATCTTGGATAGGAAAAAAATGCAAGCTGTGAGACTGCAGAATTACTTTACCTTTTTTGAAAATCATAGTGTTTAATCCCCTCTCTATCTCTTATAATTGCAATCTGACTTTCTATGTTAAAGTTTTGTTAGTCAGCTTATTCAGTGCTTCTTTAGATGTGTCTCACCAAAGTCACCTTATCTGTTCCTTCCATGCAAAAATCACAGCTGGAAACATGGCAGTAAATTAAGGCAAGTGATTCCTTTACTGCTTCATCAGTAACCCACACTGCCTACTCAAAATGCAGCCAATGTTATCATACAGAAGTTTGGATCTTTAAGATAAGGCTTCAGAATAAGAAATGACTTGTGTATACATGACTCTGTGAAATGCATAATGTGACAGCACCACACTGAGGCATGAGATTTTACTCCTGGTTGTTTTTTTTAAGGGGATGTACTGAACTAGAAGAGCTGTGTACATGAGTGATGCTTTCCTACAAATCATTTTCAAATCAAAGGCGTGTGTGTGCTTTTAGATTTCCTGGGTTATATTGTTTTCGTAAAGTCATTAGGCACTAGAGGCACGGTAGGCATTCTTTCACAGGGAAGCTTTCACACACTTGAGACTGCATTTAGGGTCTTCTGACCAATTTCCTTTTTTGGTAGTTCTTTTTAAATAATTTCTATTGTTAGAAATTTTTTAAATTTATTAACAAGTCTCCTTGTTCCTTGAAAGTATTTGTAGTTCTGCAGGTGTTGGCAGATTGTTCTCCAAAGGCACACTAGCAGTTTCAGCTGCAGGTCCATCTGTGTCTCAATGGAAACACACAGGAATGTGCACAAAAGCCAGAAGGGAAGAAGTTGTGGAGTCTCCTTCTCTGGAGACATTCAAGACCTGCCTGGATGTGTTCCTGTGCAACTCAGTCTAGGTGATCGTGTCATGGGTTTGGAGATTGGACTAGATGATCTTTTGAGGTCCCTTCTGATCCCTAATGATTCCATGATTCTAAGTTACAAAGTCCAATAGAGCTAATTTTTTCACTAGAAAACCAGGTAGTAGACAGTAGGCTGGTGACCCCTTAGACAACTGCTGGCTAGGAAGTTATCTCTAACATCAGTAAGAATCTAAGAGTTACAGTTCCTTTATCTTCACAGGGAAGATTGTTAGTGCCTTAACTCCTCCTTTCAAATCAGAAAGAATATCCTGCTTCCCCTTCACTTCTCCTTCTTGAGCAAGAATTTCATTTCTGATTTGCGGGCTTTAAACTCTTTTGTGCCTGAGTGCAAGTTACTGGAACTTATCACATGAGTTTATTTTCTAATGGGCGATAGCAGCCCACCACATGGCTTGGCAGTGGTGTACTTTTTTACCGCAATGTCATTCAGATATGCAAGCTACTTCCTAGCTCCCAGCTGGGGATATGTGAAACTTTTGTATAGAAACCCCAAATCAGTGGAAGCTTATAAGTCTCTCACATTCCTGTTCATGCGCCAAAGATGATGTGTTCTTGTCCAGAAGGGAAGGCCGCCAGTTACTACACTCTTCCAGTGGCATCTGTCCTTATTGAGCAAATAGAAGCAAACCTCCATTGTAGTTCCCATTCTATTGCAGCTGCCTTCTCATGCTTTGTCTTATTTTAAAAGCATCAAATGCCAGAAGTGAGTTTCCACGCTCTAAAGCAGTCAATGTCCTTGGATCCTTTCAGTTTGTTTCCTTCTCATTCTCAGTCTGTGCCATCAGCTGCAATGTTAATGTACAACAGTTATCAGTCCAGTTAATCATCATGAACAGAGAACATTCAGTTTTCCAAAGTGTATCGTGTGTGTTTCTTGCCACAAAGGTAACAGAGTGAAAAACTGAGGTGCTCTGCAAAAATAGTTTTAAATGATGAAAAACCAAGGGAAAACAGGATTCATAGAGGCCATTTTTCATCCTGATGCAGGACAGACTCAATTATATCACTTCTAGGTTAGCACTTAAAGATATCCAGCAACATGAATTTGATGGCAATCTTGGTATGCTAGGTAGAAGTTCGCTATTATAAAGCTTTTCTCTAACTGCTGATATGTCTGTTACAATTTAAGTTCATCCCTATTCACCATGGACCAGGGCAGATAATTCCCATTCTCCTTGCAAAAAGCTTTCAATGTACTTGAATGCAGTTGTTATGCCTCCTTACAGGTTGCTTTCTTTAAGATGAACAATCTCAGTGCTTACAGCTCTTTTTCCCTGGTTAAGTTTTTTTTACAATTATGTTGATTCCCCCAATGCTGTTGGCAGGAGCTTCTTCCATTAGACCATACTCCTCTGGAGGTGTGGTGTGGAGGAATGGATAGTGTATTCCAGAGGAGATTCTCCGAGCAGAGCTGAAGGATTACCTGAGGTTGTTGCTGTCTGCATCTTTGTTCCTTTGTCCGAAGCTGGTAAACAGAACGACAATAGGTTTACATTTACTGAACAGTCTGGGATTATGTCATTGTTATGGACCTGGTGATAAACATTCTTCTAGCAGGAATGAAATCTTCATACTTTAATATTCCATTAAAAAGCATGATGTTACTCAGCAGTCTTTTCACCTACTGGCAAGTATTTTCTGAAGTAGTGGAGAAAACCTATAACAAGGCAGTAGTTTTTGCTACTAAAGAATGCAGATGAGCTTAGCAAAGCTAAGCATTCCTAGATGATTAATCCTCTCCTTTCCTATTGTGGTATTTCTGGTTATGTTGAAAAACCCAGTTCTCTTTGCCTTAAATACATGTTTGAGTCTTTCTGGTTGTTTGGTTTTTTTCCTAAACCATGCTACTCTTGGCATTTTTAACCCCTCCTGGTACAGTCTTCTGAACTTGGTATACATGGGTTTTCTTCATAAATTAGATTTATAAACATCTCACATGGATTAATTATTTTTTGTGAGTGTTGAATGTTTCACTTATGTCAAGCAACAGCAAACACGAGCTTAACTCCAGGCACCATCGTACATTTAGTTAAATTGCCTGATCAAGCAGTTTAGGGTGAAAAGTGATGATCAAGCAGCATCACTTGCCCTACTGACTAATACTGCACATCTATGTGTTCCTCAGCAGTATCTATACTACCGGTAACAGAGTACTGGAGTGGGCATACCAGTCCTTTGCTCTCATAAGGAAATCTTTATAATTCTAATTAACTAAAGATCTAATGTAATGCATGTATCTATGGCATGTCATAAAGTAGCTAGTATATACAATGTAAAGTAACGTGAATGTGTCTTGCCAGTTCCCAAGCATAGACTGCAGGCAGTTGCCACTTTACCCAACTAATAGCACTTGAGTAAACATATGGTTAAATTATAGCCTGTATATTCTTTGACTTTTTAGTCATTCAAAAGTATTTCAGACATTTTTGGTACCCTTTAGAAAGGATTGTTTGCTGCATACACAGCCTGGTGTAACCATACATATGTCTCCATAAATGCATTCATATATATGTAATATGTATGTTACATAGAAGAGAATATATTCACAGTGACTTCCAAAGCCCTACTTAGGAAAACCTATTCTCTACTTCACCTAAGTCTGAGGTGCATAAATGCAGCCAGTGCCCGTACTTTGGGATATACAATTCCCATAGTCCCTAAGATGAGGAGCCAAATTACATGTGCTTTTTGGTGATTCAGACCTGAAATGGAGGAACACCTGAAATCTTCCAGACAACCTAAGAAATACTCAATTTTTCATGCGTGAGAAAACATCCCACATGTAGACAGGTCCAATTTGAGCGGTGAATACAGCAGCCACAGTTAACGCTGTTGAAGAACTCAGCCAACACTCTTTTTGGTCATTATAGCAATGCACAGTATCCTCCTCAAAGAAGAAACTGGAGATCTGTGTTAGGCATGACTGCTGCCCAAAGGACAGACCTAAATACTCGGTGTGTTCTTGCCCAAATAACCAAAATATATGTCTTGCACAAATTGCAATGGAGGAGTGAAGAGTGAATGACAGAGTTCTTATTACAATTTTCTGTTGGCACGTTCAGGGTGGTTCCCACTGTGACTTGTGTTGCCCTTTGGAGGTGTTTCCACTAACTGTAAGCAGGACTGATGAGCTTAATTCCATATCATGCTGCTAGGCTATACCTTTGGCTTGCAATGTCTAAATGAGACAACACAACTAAGATGTGTAACTCTGGCATTGGTTTAGAAGCAGAGCCAAGTTACTTGAAAACATTGGAGTTTGTTTCTGGCCTCTGGTTTTGACAGCCATACTATGATTGTAGAGTAAAAAAATCAATTTTGTGTGTATTTTGTGGACTCTATTCAGGAGGATTAATATGCAAATATACACTTAGAAGGCATGTAAATTACCTAATCTATTATAGCTTCACTGAACTAACTAAAAGAATCAGAATGTCATGATTTATTTCAGATAAGATTAAGATAAAATGAAGAAATCAATGGGTTCAAATATTCAGGTCTGTCATTGCTGTGTCAGGTAATCAGAATGAGTTACGAGATTAGCATCGGGAGGAACTATTTTCTGCCATTCTTGTTGTGAAAGACTTTAAGGAGACATGCCTATTTTAGTCTAAAATGCAAACTTAGCTTCTTGCACTGATTTAACTCCCATGATTATATATTTCTGTACCCTACCTGTGCCTTCCTCACAACCATCTGTTCAGCTTCAGTTCTTTGCAAATTAAATCATGTAGTGTGTCTTCCCTGTGGCTCTCACTGAGGTGCAACAGCTTCTCTTCCCAGCATCTCCATCAGCTGTGTTTTTGTGACTGCTCTGGTCCCATTATTCCTCCCTGCCAGAGTAACACAGAGCCTGTTTAGCAGTTCCTAGGGAGGCAATGCTTAAACCATCTGCAGGGACAACTTGGGAATAGAAATAGATTTTAATACAAGAAACACTTTTTACTATGAGAAAATCCGTCTCTCACTCACTGAGTATTGACTTAGGGGAACTCATAATTTAGAACACTGTCCACACACAGTTTTCTAAGTACACAAAGGTATGCATTTGCTATTACTCAGAAAGAATATGCTTCCATCACATGCAGACATTATAGCAATGCAACTTCCTAGCTAATAAGTTTTATCACTGTAGCTGCATTTTGTGAATACTGACTAGCTCTATGCATATCAAAAAGCATATATAATTTTAGTAGAATAAAACTAAAAGACATTGTTTTAACCTACAGAAGAGGGGTGGTTATCAGTGCCACTACTGTGCACTAGTGAGACTGCATCTGGAGTATTGTGTCCAGTTCTGGGCCCCTCAGTTCCAGAAGGACACGGAGCTGCTGGAGGGTGTCCAGCGCAGAGCAACGAAGATGATGAAGGAAGTAGAATACCTCCCTTATGAGGAAAGGCTGAGGGAGTTGGGTCTTTTTAGCTTGTAGAAGAGGAGGTNTGTGGCAGGGGGATTGGACTAGACAATCTTTCAAGGTTCCTTCCAATCCCTAATGATTCCATGCTTCTATGATTCTATAATACTTACAAAAGCATTGGTTTAATTTCCTTCACTTCAGTAAAGCTCAGTCAGAAATATATTCAGCCATCTTTCATTTTGACTCAGGTCTTTTCAACCTGAAAATCTTTGGTTGACAACCTGTGTGATGATGTAGGTGTTTTTTGTTGTTTCACTTTTCAAGGAAACTGGAGGAAGCCACTAATGTTTCATTTATCAACCCATTGTATGAAGACCTAAGTTCACCTGGAAAAGTAAAGGTAGGTAGCAGTACCTAGTTCTATACTTTCATAGGAATGTGAAGATGTAGTCACTCAAATAAGTTTTCCATTGAAACAAGAAGATTAATCCCTCTATTGATGCTATTTAATTTAAGATATATGAATTAAAATTTGTTCTGTCTAGAGTACAGGTCCTGTGTTTAGTGGCTGAGGGAACTGGAACTGTTTAGGCTGGAGAAAAGAAGCTGACAGGAGACCTTATCATTCTCTCCTACTACCTGAAAAGAAATAGGAGCAAGGTGGGGATTGGTCTCTTTTCCTACGCGTGACAGGATGAGAAGAAATGGCTTCAGGAGAGGTTTACATTGGGTTTTAGGAAAAATTTCTTTATTGAAAGTTTATCAACCACTGGAATATGCTGCCCAGGGAAGTGGTTGAGTCACCATCCCCAGAGGTATTTAAAAGATGTGCAGACATGTGCTTAGGGACATAGTTTAGTGGTGACATGGAAGTGTTGATCTAACTCCAATGGAGTTGATGATCTTAAAGGTTTCTTCCAACCAAAACATTTCTATGATTCTCTGATTGAGACTGCTGAAGTAACAAATAAGTTTGTGAATAAAATATGTATCTAAAAGTGAAAATATTGCACCAGCAGATTTCAAGGCTGTGTTTCACTACCAAGTTGCAGTGGTAGCTAAGACATGTTTTAGTTTTAACAAAAGGCACGTGATTGACTTCAAATGCAGCTTTCTCTACTATGTGAATTATAATTGAAAATTTTTTAACGATTAAGGTTAAAAAGAGGACAAAAAAAGGTTTAAAATAGCCTTTCTTCCTTCATTTTGATACTACTCTTACTAGCATTGAGGGAAAAATTGCTTTGGTTTGAAAGAAAATAGCATTTCCTTGTCAATTAAGTAGGACCCCACAGCAGTTTTGGATATGATGAATTATGGCATGTCATTTACTTTCTATAAAATGTTGCTTACCTAATTCTAGAGACGTTAGATCAAATTAATACTCTTACAACTTAAGGTTAGTGAGAGCTCCAAGTTGGAAATATTGCAATCACAATCATGTCTAATTTACCAGGACATTTTTATTTTAGTTAAAACGGATTCCTGACAGGCTTCATTTAATAGCAGGTTGAAAAACAGAAGCATGCTGTCAGGAGAGATATTTTCATAGAGGACTGCCCCAGGCACTGTGGTTGAAGTCCAGTGCTACACCAGGTTTTGCTTTATTTTTTTCAAGATAGAGAAAATATCTGTTTTCACTAATTCTACCGTTAAAGAGGAAAAGAAGAGCAACGAGTTCTCTGTGAGATTGATCTGCCTTAAATCTGTGCGGTGTATCACCAATCAGAAAATATGGTAAAACACAGCAACAGTTCTTTCCAGCTGAATGCACACCAGTTACACACTTGCAGCGATTTACATTTCATAAAGAAAGAACAATTCTTCACAGACCTTCCTGAACACCAACACATGTGGGCCTACTGTTGCCAGATACTCTCCTATCGTATTGCTTCCATAGAGTGTGTTACTCAGTGACGTGGAAGGGTATCTTTGTACTGCTCACTGAAAACATTCTGAAGCTGAGTTTGGTTTTTTTTATAGGCTCCTGGATATGCCACCTCACCTGCTGTTCAAATCAGTGTTTCTCCATGGCATGAGGTATGAAATAAGACATTTACCTTCCAAAGCAGGATACATGTTTGGGTATTCAATAAAACTCATTTGCAGAGGAAAGGGAAAAAAGTCACTCAAAGTCAATGGTATTTTGCCACTTTTTGGGTTGGTACCTGTGCACATCTGGAAAAGATAACCAAGGCTGGATTAGGTGACAAGGACCTGATAGCAGGGTTTCATTCGTGTTCATTACTAATTATTACATGATACTTTCTAGTAAGGCAGATGCTGAAGAAAATATTTTAAACTGCAGAACCCCTTAACTGGAGAGTGATTATCTCTTGTTTCATACATTCCCCATTTTAGAAGTAATAATTTAAATTACAATATTATGTACCAAAACCAGTAACAGACTGCAATTAATCTATTGTACACAGACTCTCCTACTCTTTCTGTGCTAGAGCAAAAGGTCTGGAGACAAGAAAAACAAGATGAGAATGGTTGCTGAAGAACGTTAAATTACTTGATAAGGTGTATGTGGTGGATACTGGTTTTGGTGGAGTTATGCTAATTTTATCGACTGCAACTCTGTCCTAAAAAGTTCACAGAATTTGAACTTAATACAATCTACTTCAGTAATCAATCTACAACCATTCCTGTGTCCAGTCTAGAAATGAATTCAATTGCTTGGGTTTTAATTTCATTCTGTTTTTTTTCTTTCAGTATCAGTTTAGTGAAGTAGTGAACGCTACTTCTTTTCCAAATCCTCTCTATGGTGAAGCATCAGAAGACGTGGAGAAATTATGCAGTTCATTGAAAACAGACATAAAACAGCATCAATAGTGCTCGTAACTCTTTGCCTACAGGTTTGGTCTGAAATCTGAAAGTGTCATGTTCCTGCAGCACTTGTAATCTGAGTAATTGAAGAGAATAACTCTTCCTTTAAACTTATCTTCAGAAAGTAAATTCATATCAAAAATTGAATCAATACTTAAGTACAACAGTATATATAAATATATATAAATAGTCTTCTATCATTTCTGTTGATGCAGAAAGAGATTGGTGACTGTAACTATGAATTCATTTTACATTTGTACAGTTCAAATTCCATTATATTAATAAAATGTTGCATAAAATCCAGATCCTTGAGGTCTGTTAATTATAATTCTATGTCTATTATTTGAGATACGATGACTTAAATAATTCTGTAATTTTGTAATAGAAAGAGCTTTTACATTACTATTTGGGTATTCGGAGGGGCAGAAGCAGAAGTCTCTGTATAATTGGAAACTTTTCGAGCCAAAATCAAAGATGGTCATGAATCACAAATTTGCATGTCGGCTTGGTGTGAGATTCATGAATGTGACAAACCAGTAAGCACACTTATATTCACAAAACATGTTTGTAATTAGCCTTGATTACCAAGTCTGACCAAAATCCCTTCTGGTCTGTTCTACAGCACTAGCAATACATTTAGTTTAGTGATCGACAGAGGATAGAAATAAACACATTCATGAAACCTTATTTCTGCTGAATAGGTTGGCCTCCCACACAGCTGAAATTTATGTAGTTCCATGCTTCCTGATTTTGAGTTTTGTCTTTTGTGGTACCAGGCATAGTTTATAGTGGTGTTTAAACTATAAATAACCTGAGAATATGTCCTCTTCCATAATGCCATAATTCCATATACTTGAATTGTACAGTGGCAAATTTTAGCTTGAAGGCTTAAGTGTACCTGCTGTGCATGTTTTGTTCTTTCTGTATCGTATTGCTAGTTTGCTTCAATTTAAACCCATTGGCAAGTTCCAAAAGTATTAAACTTCTACAAGCTTTGTAAAAACAGACATCTAGGTACTAGTCAGTACCTCTGTTAATACATTTATTCAGGGAAATCTGAAATGTTTGATATTTCTAAAGCTTCTGAGACTTCAGATTGAAAAGCATACTGCCACCCGGCTTGATTCCATCATGCACAACACTGCTTGTTTTGTGTTTGGATTGTCTTTCACTTTTTCTTAATAGCATAGCAATAATATCCAGCTTTCTACCTCAAGCCATAGAACTAATCTGACTTAGGTTTTCTTATCTGACTGGCATGTTGTTTCAAGGGTAGCAGTAGTAACAAGACATTATTCCAATAGAACCTCTCTGATGAGGATAAACTACAAGATTTGAGGTCGTTCAGCTTGGAGAAAAGGCAGCTCCAAGGTGACCTTACAACAACCTTTCAATAATTAAAGGGAGTCAAATACACAGAGATAGATGGAGAGGGACTTTTTAGCAAGGCCTGTTGTGACAGGACAAGAGGTAATGGTTTTAAACCAAAACAGGGGAGATTTAGATTAGACATAAGGAAGAAGTTTTTTACAATTAGGATGCTGAAATAAAGAAATAGGTTGCCCAGAAATGTTACAGAGGCCCTACCCCTTGTGACATTCATGGTCTGGCTCTATGAGGCTCTGAGCAATCTGATCTAGTTGAAGATGTACTTGCTCACTGCAAGGAGGTTTGACTAGATGACCTTTAAAGGTCCCTTCCAACCCAATGCATTCTGTGATTCTATGATTCCAAGTTTGTCCATCAGTCTGTCCAAACCTTTCCAGCAATATGCCCATACTGTCCCGGAGGTATTGTAAAGCCTCCTGTTTCTCTTTCCTTTCTCTTGTGCAATCCACTATAGTAAAATTGGTTTTTCCCCAAGGTCCACAGCCTACTCAAAAACTTGATCTCTTGAGCTTGTTTCCCTGGCATGTCCTAACTACAAACCAGAAAAAATAGCTTCAGTTGCTTTTTTCCCAGAGCTGATCAGCTGCTCTGTGGTTGGTTGGTTGGCCTGCTGACAGCACAGCCAACAAGCTCACACTGCGACTTCTCCTCTTTTGTGCCTTGAATTTGTACAGCTGTCTCCTGCCCCACTGCTACTTTAATGAAGCCTCTCAAAATACCATGTCTTTCATACACACACCTACCTTAATGCTGTTAACTTGGATGTTACCAAATGTTATTCATGGAGGTTTTAAATAAAGAACTGAGACAAGAGGAACACACATGTTGTTTTCCTTCTAAAACAAGATTAGCAAGATGCAAGCATTTCTTAATGTGCTTGTACTTTTTAAGTGACAGTGCACTTGAACCAGCAAAGCCTTAAGTGCCTGCAGTTCCTGAACGCTGGTATTTTGATAAATCTGTATGAGATGATAGATGTCCACATTGTAAACAGGCATGGAGCATTCCTATAAAGACATGCCCATGTATTCAAGTTCTCAGTTATTCTGCAATAGAATAGTATTGCTTTCAACATTTAATTCACAGAATCATAGAATCGTTAAGGGAATGGAAGGGACCTCAAAAGATCATCTAGTCCAATCTCCCTGCCACGGCAGGATTACCTAGACCAAGTCACACTAATCACTAAATGCTCATTGTCCTTAAATCTCTAATCGTTTTGTCACACTATTCATATATGTAAAAAATTACAATGAAGAAAAAATATAACTAATAATGATATAATTTTACCACATTCTCCCTTATGAAACAATATATATGTAATATTAATGATACTCATATTTTAATGTCCTAAAGAGAAGAATATGATTATAAGGAGATAATATAAAATCACTTAAAGAATATAAGTCTCATCAGAAGACATTCCATGACAGGACTGTTACTCCTCTGGGTTATCTCTGAAGCAAGGTAGGCTTTTCCCCAAAATCACTGCTCAGTTTTGTAATTGATAGAATGTATTTTATAGGAAGACTTCTCATCTCCTGAATTTTTTTTACTGCTCTCATTTCACCAAGAAAATAACATACTTACATTCACTGTGAAGGTGTTGCCTAACAGCTGACAGACAACAGCCCCAGACTGAAATGTCTGAAAAAAGACAGAAGTTACACCTGTAATTTCATTTTCTAAAGATTTTCAGTACTTGAATCAAAGCAGTAGAAATCATATATTCAGTCATTTCAATGGGTTTTCAAGCAGTAAGTATGGGATGTCATAGCTAAACTGGAGTAGACTGTGATATGACAATGAATTTGCTGCAGTCTTCTGGCCCTTCATGGATCAATAGTTAACATATGATGTCTCCCAGCACTAGTTCTATCTAGCAGAAATAATTTGCCATTCTGATATTTCAATTAATTTTTAAATCATACCTCTCTTTTTGACTGTTTCTTCATACTATGAGTTCAATTGTCCTTTTATTTATGAATAATGACAAATTCTGGTGCTTTAGTAAAGATCTGGTCACGTTCAGGGAAATGTTTAGGCAACAGAATGGAGAGAGGAAAAGTTACCAGCTAGAGGGGAGGGTGGGTATTCTGCTTTTCAGTAAGAGTGTGAGTCTGTGTAGCAAGTCAGCAAGGCACACTCAGCTGGGTTAAATGGGTTTAACACAGAAAAATGAGCACAAATTATGCATGGGAATTCATTAATCTTCTGTATAATTAAGTGATCATTCCCAGAACAAAAACTTTAATTGATCATAATGGGAGGAAAAGCCAGTTTGTGCTCAGCACAATAATGAACATACACTTTAAAATAAAAGAGATAGTCTCCTACAATATTTTAGGAATACTTTGGAATTTTAGGACGCCAAGTCTAAATAATTTAAAGATGATTACAAGTAACACTGTTTTGTTCCTCAAAATAAAACTGCTTTCATTTTGTTTTTCACTTTAATCTTTGGTTTTGAGTACTACTTCTTCAAGTCTCTCATTTGTTTTGACCATTTAATGCAAGTCGTAAACCAGTAGAATTTACAGGCCGTACGCAGAGGGTGATTGTAAATAGCAACTTCTCATACTGGCAGGTGGTCACTGGTGGGGTCCCCCAGGGATCAATATTGAGCCCAACACTCTTTAATATCTTCATAAATGATCTAGATGCTGGGATCAAGAGTACTCTGATGAAGTCTGATGATGACACCAAGCTGAGTGGGGAAGTTGACACTCCTGAAGGTACAGCCAGACTCCAGGAAGGTCTGAACCGGCTGATGGAGTGGGCCAGCAGGAACCTCATGAGTTCAGTGAGGACAGGTGCAGGGTCCTGCACCTGGGAATGCACAACTCTCAAAGGCAGCTCAAACTGGGATCAACCTGGCTGGAGAGTAGCCCTGTTGAGAGGAACCTGGGGGTTTTGGTGGATAGCAAGGTCAATATAAGCAAACAGATTGCTGCTGCAGCAAAGAGAGACAATGCTGGGCTGCATTAACAAGGGCATCAGCAGCAGAGATAANCCTGCACCTGGGAATGCACAACCCTCAAAGGCAGCTCAAACTGGGATCGACCTGGCTGGAGAGTAGCCCTGTTGAGAGGAACCTGGGGTTTTTGGTGGATAGCAAGGTCAAGATAAGCAAACAGATTGCTGCTGCAGCAAAGAGAGACAATGCTGGGCTGCATTAACAAGGGCATCAGCAGCAGAGATAAAGGTGTTATCTTGCCACTCTATTCAGCGCTGATCAGACCACACCTTGAGTCTGTGTTCAGTTTTGGTCCGCACTAGAAAAAAAGATCCAGATAGACTGAAGAAGGTCCAGAGAAGGGAGACAAGGATGACCAGGGGACTAGAAGACCTCCCATATGAACAAAGGCTGAGAGAACTGGGTCTGTTCAGCCTTGAGAAGAGAACACTTAGGGGGGAGCTTATTGCGATGTTCCTGTAGAAAGGACAAGGGGAAAGGTTTACAAGTTGCTCCAGGCTTGATTCCAACTGGATTCAAGAGTAGTTTTTCACAATGAGAGCTGTTAGACAGTGGAAGGGTCTTCCAAGGGAAGTGGTAGATTGCTCAACTGTAGATAGTTTTAAGGCTCAGCTAGATAGGGCTCCGGTCCAGTTCGTTTAAACTGTATGCTGGTTTAAGAGGTTGGACTAGATGATCCCTGAGATCCCTTCCAACCAGCAAACCTGTGAACTGGTGAGGAATTCTGTGACAAGTATTTTACAATACAGATGATATGTAAATTTGTAAACCTTTAGTCAACAATATTGCCTAAGAATACAGTGAACTGAGAAGTACGGTATAGTTAGAAACATGGCATACCAATAGCATTAACAGTAGTAATGTATTTGGTACTCACACGGACATGTTAGCAAGAAATGGATATTAATAAGCACTACATTGCAGTTGGTCTCCAAAGAAACTGTGTGTTACAGTTACCTTAGCAGTTAGAGAATTCAGCATGATTCACATGAAGTGTCGTCAGGGAGTTAATAATGGTTTGCCTCTTTGCTAAAAGGGACTGTATTCATTGTAACAACATGATTAATCATGTAATAAATTAACTCAAAGAGGTAAGTACACTCTCGGGTTATGTGCTGCCCTGAGCTTATACGCAAAATTACTAGTGGCACAAAGCACATAAAGACACGGTATACACCTAGGAATATATTCTTAGATACATACTTGTTGTGGTTTGAATTTGGGTGCATTTATCCGCTCTAGGGTTTGGAAAGTTACTATGGCAACCTGTAATAAAAAAGCTGGGGATTCCAAGATGAATTTGTGACTCTATGGCACCGGTATGACTATATTGTAGCTTCCTGATTCCAGTTTCTTGAGGAGGAGTTACTCTGGTCTTTTTTCACAGAGGAGCACATATCACTGGGCTGGGCATGGCAGCCATGTCTTAGAATGTGTTGAATGGAGAGAATGGGAGTTTTGGAACCTCAGAGGTCTGTGAAGCAAAGGTTTCACCTGCAATCCATTGTTTGCTGAAATGAAGAGTTTTCCCTCATTTGTGGCCCTTAGGAATCAGTGTGCTGGAAATGGAAGAGTGGCTTGGAAGCACATGGATCACAGATCTGGCCCTTAAAGGATCCATTGGTGCTGAGGAATGTATGCATGGGCTGAAAGGACACCACATTTTCACAAGGAAAAGAACTGCTATAGATTTCCTCACCCTGAAGGGATGGAAGTAGTAGCTTGGTCCAGTTGCATAGGAAGATGTGATTAACCACTCTGTGTTGAGATTTTTACATTGTATGGATTCAATGCATCGTCTTGTTTTTGCCAAAATCAAGATAGTCTTGGAGTATGTATGGGATAAAATGGTGAGAGGCAAGAGAGATAACTCCAGTAAATATTCAACATACTGAGGTATCTAGGGAATCAAAGGGTTTTTTATGCTCACTGTTGTGCTGTATTTGTGGTCCATTTCCTACTTACAGATAAAAATCACATAACAAACTAGCATGTTCCATCTTCAAGATCACTGCAAATTATCTTAATTCTTAAGGCATATAACTGAAAGAGGGAAAAACCTACCCAAACAACAAAACAAATTCTTTCTGTGTGTTTTAGAATAAGATGCTATTCTACGTCAAGTTACGCTTGCATTGTATTTGTTAAACTCTTACAAATTTTACAGATGGATCATGTATCTATATTCAGAGAAAAGGCAAGCAACACCCATGCATCTCTGGACCTCTGCACCTCAGAGGACTGTCTGTGTTTTTGGCTTGACTTTCCTTTTCCTCTGTCAATAGACTGTCTATTTCAACTTCCCATTTTCCATGTTTTTCGGCCCTTCAATCTTCATATCTGCTTTTTTATCCTCATTTTTCCTATCCTCTTTAATCATTCAACCTTTCACTTATTCTATCCCCTACGTGAAAGGGAAATGGATTTTTTTAATAAATACGCTATTTGTTTCAATCATACTGGTTAGGTTACACTTATCGTTTATGCATCTCTAATTTATCTGTTGATTTGCAAAGTCCTCAAGGTTTTCTTGGTCCTTAGGCACTACCTTGTTGATTATCATGAATAATGTCACCTTATTTTCAAGAGTTTCAGTTGCCTATAAATCTTACTGAAGCCAATGGGAACTGCAGTCCTGAGATGTCAAGAAATTCCTCACACACTAGGAACCACGTATTTAACAGACAAAAGTTGGATTGAAAGTCCTAACTTCAGGCACTTTGGTTTCAATGTTTTAAACAATCCCTTATATTTCTCATATAAAAGTCTTGCATCTTAAAACCAAAAATGTTTCAGACAGTTATAAACCATGTTGTAGGAGCTGTACCTAAGACATACCATCCCAGACATTTGAAGCACTGTTCTTCGCCATAACCCTATGCTCTCTTGTGCCACGTGAGTGCAGTGAGTGCTTTTGTCTGGTATTTAAGAGAGCAGACCCCTAGTGAAAGAACTCAAGGCATGTGGCGGACCCGGAGGGTTCATTTTAGATGAATAATGTTCTTCCATCCTTCACAAGTCAAAGTAGCAGTATAGAAATATCAAAGACAATTTTGTTTTGGAGTTTGTCTTGTTTCAATTTGATTTTGCAATATGAGCAATACACTTTGTCTTTCAAGTGACAGAGTCCTGGAGCTCAATTACCACTTTGATTTTTACTGATCACCTTGGCATTTTGCTCTGAACCAGAGATTAGGAAGAGTTGCGTACAAACTAGTCATGCTTAATTAACATGATTAAGTATAATTTCTAGGGATATAGGTATAATATATAAGGAACAACTTCCAGTCAAAGGAAATCTAAGGATTCAGTGTTACCTAGATGGTGTTCAAAAACTTTGAATTCCATTGAAAGGCCCCTGATACCACCAGCAGCATGGCACCTGCTAAAAGCAAAGAACCTAGAGAACAGTGCAAAAGAATCAGTGTTAAAAGTGCTGGCAGAGTGGGTGCATGTTTGGAGTTCGAGTACCATGTTAATGACTGCAGGCCATTTGCTTTTCCAACAGCAGGAATATAACAAAATTAAGAATCTGCAATTGTTATTGAAAAAGACGTTGTTTGCAGAGACAAGAATGAGGACAGGTTGATTTGATTTTGTTATTAATCTCGTAAAATGGCCTCATCTGTGTGGAAGTTTGCCCAAGGGGCCAGCAGTATTATACTACAATACCATACCACATAAAACCTTGTTCAATTATTGTTTTAACTAGTAAATTAAAATTTCTTCATAAACATTTGAGAAAACAGAAGAAATAGGCCACTTATTTAAGAGAAGTTCTTTTTCATCTAACCTTTTTTCTCTACTTGGCTTCAAGTTTCAGGACACATTCTGACCTTAACAATAAGTGAGCAGTGAACTCACATCGATACGTCTATTTTACATTAAAAAAAATATTAACTACAGAGCTGCAGTGCACTGCTAAGACACATCACACCACTTTCCATTTATGTTATGCTGAAAGAGCAAATGCATTATGTAGGACTCAAGGACAGACTCATAGAAGAAGCCTGTGTATCAGAAGGAGATATTTTGTTCTCCAACACATTGAATACACTGCCAGCACTGTAAATCAATCCCGTTGTCCTCTATTTAACAAAGAAGCGTTGCTGTTTTAGTAAAGCTGTAGTTTTTTGGTTGTGGCATTTGCTACTTTATGCAGCAGCCAACAAAAGTCTGGATCAAAATAATCATTGTATAAGCCGAAAGCAAACGTGCAAGCTTTTATTTGCAAAACCTCTTTGGGTGCAGTACAGACACAATGATGCTTGCTTTCTATAGCTGAGGGGAAAAACATATTAAAAGACATACCAGCAAAATTGCTGTAACTTCCAATCTAACAGAACAAAGTCAAACTGCCCGAAGGAAAAGCCCAAAATATTTGATCTGAGCCACGTTGAAGGACAGTGTATTGGACATTGGGAACTTTTAACCCTCGCAATCATGACTAAATGTAAAATAGAGGAAAAAACATCACTGCTTTTTAACATACCTGTTCAGTCATAATTTAGGCAGTGCTGCTTTAAAGGAGATATTCTATCTGTACAGATTTAACAGCTCCCTGTCAAATTCTGTCCTTTAGCAACATCCACAGAGGTTAAATTCTAAAGGAGCAAATATTAATTTCCATACTTGCATAACATAAGACTATCTGTTGCTCTTGTTTTTATTTGTACCTGTCATGGATTATATATAAACCTTTTTTTAAAATACGGATTTTTCCATTATACTTAGGGAATGTGTGAAAGGTAATTTAAAGAGGCAGCCTAATGAAAACAATTATTGTTCGATTAGTATTTGTTTTCTATTTATCTTTTTGTTATAACATTGTCAATATAATTTTTCAATGGAAAGTAATGCTGCACATTGTTGCTGTTAAACACTCCTTACAGTTCTTAGAAAAACAGTAGAAATAGATCAGAAGGAACTTCTTCCTAGAGAAGGTGACCTAGCATTCAACAGGCTGCCCAGGAGGGTTGTGGAGTCTCCTTCTCTGGAGATGTTCAAGACCCACCTGGATCTGTTCCTGTGTGACTTGGTCTAGGTGATTCTGCTGTGGCAGGGGGATTGGATTAGATGATCTTTCGAGGTCCCTTCCCATCCCTAATGATTCTATGATTCAAGCATGTAATATGTAATTATTCAATGTTCCAGTTTGCAATCTACTGCCACACAACATATATGTGGCTGATCAGTATGCATCCTAGTACTGAAACTAGCAGAAAGAGCAGATGAATCACCTTTCTTCAATTGCTTGCCACTAAAGCTATACCTTATGCTTCACATCAGTAATCCCTGAGCAGCCCCATCAAAACCAAGGTTGAAAATAAGTATGGCCATAGACTTTTCTGGTGTGATTGGAGTCATTATGACTTGCCAAAAGTGCTATTTGGAAAATATTCCTACTTGGTGCTTACATTACATGGGTAAGGGTGGATGTTCTCTGAAGGGACTGATTTTGTATCCAAGGCTGCTATTTAATGAGCATGCCAAAATATTGGCAATATACATTCTCAGTAACACACAATCCTGACCTGTTCTTGGAGGAAATTACTAACAGATAAATACTGACTAACCTAACTAAGGTGGAGTGTCTATCAGGTTCTCTTTCATATCCGTAAAATGGTGTTACACACACATTTTAGTTATGAAATGAGATGTAACTACAATAAATTACACAATTCAGACCAGTTCTATTCAAGAGGAAAATTGAGTGCTGGTTTTAAGCCCACATTTAGCTTTTAAATATCTGCTGAAAGTACTTGCTTAAGCTTCACTGGAATACATCTTCACATTTCATTGCTGTGATTTACTTCTTAACTGCCTTAAACCCTAAAGTCTGAGTGGGTAAAGGAGCACTTTTTAAATCTTTCAAGACTCACTACTTTTTTCCTTTCCCAGGATAGTTACTTTCACCTTTATTTTACGCTCCAAAATCTCCTCACATCAGACAGTGGTCCTCTATCGCTTTGTATTCACCCTGCATGCACGCTGCATGTGAGAGTCAGCATGGACTATCTGATTTATTGTGTCCTAGCATGCCTCATGCAACCTAAAAACACAAATGTTTCTCTCCAGCTTCTCTAAAGAACTCTTCTGCACTCTTACTCGCTTCAGGAATCCACTTCCACCTCTTGTCTTTTCTTATAACAATTCCTTCCATTAACACACCCCCAGAGCTGCATCCATTGAAACTTTGACTCTTTGCTCCAGCAAGAGGAAAGATAAGGTGCTTGTATGGGGGTCCTGCTCAGCCCAGAATGGAGGAAGAGGAAAAATGAATCTGAGAATAGGTTCCAAACAGCTAGATCCATGATATGATCCACGTTCTCCTATCCTACTCACTAAAAGTTTTACTAATTAACCAGCAAAGACAATCAATACCTAGCTACCAAAGAAGAGAGGTCTTCTTCAGGTTTGAAAACATTATATGTGCACTCAGCCTTTTCTGTTTTGCAGATGTAGACTAACATTGATAATTACTGGAGATGACCATACATATATTTTCCCTGGCTAACATACTTTGATCCATGAATGCTGCCATAGGCTCTTGGTCAGGTTGTTAGGTAAATAAAATTGGACATTCTGAGTCCAGGGTCTGGAGCTCCCTTTCCCACTCCAGCTGCAAGGTTTCAGGTCTATGCAGTACAATACAAGATTTAAAGTTACACTATTTTCTGCCTGAGACCTGTGAAAAATTTAGCATTTTCCTTAATTCACAAAGTCTTTCTGCATCAGCCTGGTGACCATTCTCAACATTGCCTTGTGTCAGGCTGAAACACACACCAATATGAGCGTTCACAAACATGGGTATGACAATTACCAGGTACTTAGTGCATTAATCTCACAGTGGTGAGATAAGAGTTCCTAAGATATGTTATTCTCCTGCTGAGGATGAGTAAGAGAGAAAATAAAATAGCTGGCAAACCTGTATCTACACTTTTCAGAAAAGCACACAGGCCAGAGCAAGCTATATATGATCTGCACAAATTTCTTACAAACAAATTTTTAGAGTAAATGTGAAATTCACTACTAGCCAATGAAGAGATCCCTGCATACCAGCTTGCTTTCAGGGTTTTACTCTTCATGCTTTTTCATCACTGATCCCTTGAAAGAAAATGCGTGTCTCTTGAGGAGATGGGAAAAGCTGCATTTTAAAATTGGCTCCTGGAAGAGGCTTTCACGTTATGAACCCAAAGTTTACCTTGTGGGTTTGTATCACACTATCACAGAATGGTTTGGGTTAGAAGGGACCTCTGAAGACCACCTAGTCCAACCCCCTGCTAGAGCAGGATCACTTACAGAAGATCACATGGAACGAGTCCAGGAGAGTCTTGAATGTCGCCAGAGAAGAAGACTGCAACCTCTTTGGGCAGTCTGTTCCAGGGCTCTTCGTTTGCTTTAAACCAAGCTTGGAGATAGCATATCACTTTTCTAAGTATATTACTATGGGTGACTTTTCTAAGTGTATAATTACTTCCCTGCTCGTAGCTGTAAATATGTGACCAAGTCCTGGAGAGATCTGGAAAGAGAGATGCCCATTTCTCCTCAGGACTTAGCTATCAGCTTCATTTCCTCTCCTGAGTGTGCTGCCAGGTGGGAAGCATCCACTTCTGCACCTAGATTATTTGGTTTTCTTTATAGGGACATTTTATTAGTGAATTCCCTTCCTAGAGCAGCAACCCACTTCTTGTACAGCCTGCCTCACTGAGATGCTGTTCAGAAGTCTGCACCAGAGGACTTTGCCCAAGCCCACAGAGGAAGCATACTGGGGGTAAGGAGTTGAATCAGGGTGCACTATCTTCCAGTTTGTAATTGCTAAGGGTCTTTTTCTCTTGTGTTCAAGTGTTCTTGCATCCAGATGCACCTGACCACATGTTAGGAGCTGTATGTGCTACAGGGTGAAGCACTGACTACAGGGATTTGCTCTGGTTTCTTTGAACCCAGTGTCTGCTGAACACCAGGAACAGGTAAGATACTATTACTCTTTGGTTCCTAAAGTTTAGGAAACTCCAGAACACAATCAACAGACACAGCTGAACAAAGATTCACATTAGTAGCAATAAGTGACAAAGAATGTTTTTTGTTTTCCTCAAAGCTTGGAAACTTCAAGTGGCAAGAGTCTTTGTTGCTAGAGTAACAAGTAGCCTATGCGAGGACGTTACCATCTGGAAATGAGAATCTGAACACTAGATTTACTTCTGTCTTTTCTATTAGTAGAGACTGGAGATGCAAGGGGCAGAGTTCATTCAACCTGTTGTATGAAATCCACAAAATTCTGGAGTGCTTATTTCTGTCTGCAGAAGCAAAAGCTCTGTCTACCCTCAGAGCAGACAGGACTATATATGATGTCTGGATATATGTTTTTAAAATCCAATTTGAAATACTCTGCTAGTAATATTTCTACTAGAAGATTTTATGACAGTATCTAAAACCCACCTTTATCTACCTTTGGTCCTGAGCACCTAGATATTTTTATTTTTTTATGCTTCATCAGTACATTATTTAGTAAAGGTGAAGGAAGGAATTGTAACCTAATCTCATGTTGGAACAGTGTTCAGCACAGGTTTTCTATATATACTTCCCCTCAAATGGTACATTTTGGGTCCTTATTATACCCAAAATAGAGCTCCATGTACCCAGAATAAAGATGCTTTTCCTCACTGAAGGGTATTTTCTTCTTGTTTTGCTTCCAAACTTAGAACAAAGGCACATAAGCAGTCACTCAGATAAACATGGATTAGCACATGCTTCATTCATTTTAATATGCAATTATTTTTCTGACAGCTTTTTTAATACATAATCAGTTTAGAGCCAAGATCTGGGGGAATTGTTTTATTTTCATAATCACTGCAATCAATCAAAAAGTAGAATAAAATTTTTAGTGGAGATAATTCTGATCAAAGATTAAAAAAAATAGATAGAAGGTTAGTAGGGATTTTCTTCAACAAGGTATCTTGACCGTGCCATGCTCCCTGAAAGTCAAATGCATTTCTTTGTGAGCTGCAAATGTAGGAAGATGATTACATCTGATTTCAAGGAAGGGCTATTCAGACCAGCACCAATGCACGTCAATCACATGATGTTGCTTTAAGATCCCTGCTGATGTGTAATCTGCAAATGTTAATAATTTCAGCCACAGGTAAGTGTCCTTGCAGATTGTCATTGAGATGGTATAACTTTTCAGCCCACTCTTACCTAACAATTAGAATCTTCTTTCTCCAGTTACACCTATGGGAATTACCAAAGGTTGTGATGAAGAATATACACTTTACGCTGCAGCAGGTAATACCCCAAACTGATTTCCTCCCCCTCTAGATGGGGAGGCAGCTGCTATAAATGACTGCAAATCAGCTTGTGCGGGTGTGATGGATGAAGATACAGAGTTCAGGTTCCTCTGAGGTGTCTTAAGCAGACTTGTGGGGAGTGGGACCTTGCCCATGGTAGGAGGTAAACATAGGTTGCAGTCTGCAGGATGGGCTGAGCTTGAGTCTGGATTTTACTGCTAAAGAGGAAATGGTGGCTTTGAGATTACAGAATTGATAGATAAAGTAGGACTGATCCATCCTCAGTTTCTTACTACTCAGAAGTTAGTAATACTTGCTGTATCTACGGGTAGTGAGGGGCCGCTGTGCAAACACTAAGCTGCATGGCTGTAGACAAGGATGTTGGCTTTTGGAACGCTATCCTGAGATTAAAAACAAAAGGTGTTATTACTTTGAAATGGGGCTTTCAGTTTTTTTGATTTTTTTTTCAATAAGAGAATGTTCAATCCATTTTTTCCTCATCTCAGAACACTGAAACTGTATCTTTTCAAAAAGGAAGCCAATTCTATGCTATCAGACTGAACTGGTCAAAAGACTAGGTCAAATCTGCAATCATTCATAGCAATAAAGCTGTTGGGGAATGAAGACCCCAAGGAGGCATCACCTGAATGAAGAAGAGTGCAGTCTTGTCATCTGTGTCTGTGGTGACATTCATTTTAAGTGAAACATTTTATGGAGAGTTTATTTTTGCTGATGAGCAGTAAGACACTTCTAACTGTAGTAGGCTTAATTTTCAAAGCTTTAAAAAAAAAATCTATAAATCTATGTGTTTCTTTGTACTCCATATATTAGCATTGCAAGCAATAGTGTACTATTGCTACAGGGTCACTGCTTAATTTCTGTTGACCTTCTTGCCCGTGAACATTTCCTGTAGTTTATTATTACAATCTATTTCCTGGAGTTTTTATGCATACACTTACATTTCCTGTACTTAAGTAACTACTATCAAGAGTTCTTATTGGGGAAAAACCAATTTACCATGTGCAGGAACACAAAATTCATGAGATGCTTCCTATGAATACCCATGCCTTCTCTTGGTACCACTTGGTGCCATCTCTTGAAGGCAAGAGGTGTGGATGTTTCAGATGGAGCAATGTACAATGGGGAAGCAAAACAGGCAATGCTAGAGCAAATAGGATGCATTAACAAATATTATTTTGCTCCTTAATTGTATGTCACAGCTTTTTCAACCGGTAGGTTAAGACGTTGCCAAACACCTAGACTTGACACTAAGAAAAGGTTTTTCACTGAAAGAGTGATCCTGTTTTGGAATGGGCTCTCCACAGAGGTGGTCAAGTCATCCCTGGAGCTATTCAAGGTTAGTCTGGATGAAGTGCTGAGTGGCATGATCTAGATGTTAGGTTTACTTAGTTTATTTGGATTTAGGTTGGACTGTATGATCTTTAAGGTCTTTTCCAACCTTATCATTACTGTGATACCTGCACTGGAAATATTTACTTTTGTTTTAGTCCAGGGAGGTCTTTAAGAGCTGTTTAAAGTATTGTGAGTGGATTGGAGAGTAACGCTAAAGTCAATCCAGAGTTCCTATTCTAACTATCCAGGAAATGGTTGTCCAGTGAAGTTGCTTCTTTACAGATTACTATCAGCTGAGCTGAGGACAACATATTACCCTGCTTATCTCTGCTGCTAAAGGGTGAGATATCTTAACTTTTGGCACATGTATGTATTATAACTATCACAAAAGAGCTAAATAAGATTTTTGTGTGGATATGTGCATGCCAATAGTCACCTAATTAGTTTTTCATGCCATCATTTGTGCTAATAATATCTAACATGAGTAAGAAACTGTTTTGTGTAACGACTTCTAGTACATCAGTCTTACTAGCAAAACTGTCTTCTGTATCAAGTCAATATATGTAATGGATGAGATGTCATGTTTCCCTTCTCTATTTTTGTCCAGTTTGGATGCTGTGTAACAGTATTCCTTTTGATCATAATATCTCAGTGTTTCACAGGTTACAGCAATACAATGGTGTTATAATAGCCACACCAATGATTCTCACTCTACTTATCAAAGCAACTTTAGATAACTTCCAGATGAGACATGACAGTGGGTAATCCATTATCCTCTTTGCTGGTCCCTTTGCCTTCTGAACACAAGATTTTATTCAAATTATTAAGCTGATTCCAAGACATAGCAGTTAGCACTAGCATTTTGAAAGTGTTTTTCCCATGCTTGAATGGAATGAGTGAGCCTCTTCCATTTACTGTAGTGAGAGAAGGTGATGGGTGGAGAGTGAGATTAATAATGACCTGATGCAGTAGAAAAAAGTAGAAAAGTAGGGAGAGATAAGATTATGGCAAAAAAAAATTTAAAAAAAAATCTAAAGCAGAGAAGATGAGTACCAGTTGAGGCAGGAGAGGGAAAAGTTTAAGTAATCCTGCTTTTTGTGTGAGTATCCTAGGAGAAAAAAATATATAGAGACATCTTCAGTGTATGAAGAGTACAGTTTGACAGACAGCAGGTCACCAGGTTCTCAAGTGTGGGAATAGCACCATCTATTGCACAGCCAGTCTTACCAACATGGTGTCAAACCTCACAGCCGGGATCCCATGCATGGCTTTGTAAGGTAAGGACAGGGTAGTCTCAATTTAGGAAGGGGGATCTGTTTTCCCAATGGTTCACAAAAAAAAAGTGATAAAGCAGTAAGTGAGCCCTGTTTTTCTGAATGACAAGTTTACACTGGAATTTCTGACACAGTTTCCTCTCCTACTAAGAAATCTCATCTGCATCAGACTAGTGAGACGACTTCTTACTGTATCCCTTTCCACTAATCTTAGGGAATGCATATATCCTTACCTTCCATGTGATGAGCTACCCTGCCTTTCAATTACAATGGCATCACTTTTTGCAGGCACTGGCAAAACTGAATGCTTGTATTGGGAAACATACTTCCTAAAATTACAGGTAAAAAGTAAATCAAAGGCAGTTTATACAGACAAGTGGAAAGTAAGACAGTAGACACTAAAACTTTTGAGAATCCAACTTGAAGCCTGGAAAATAGCTGACATTTTAGAAAGAAAAATAAAATGTCAACCTTTTTTTTCTTATTTTGTCGTAATTCAACAGATTCAAGCAGATTTACTGTTTTGAAAATGCAGCCTAGCAGAGGAGGAGACAGCATGTTAAAACAGCTTGAAAATCACTGTCCACAAACTACCACTAACAAAAAGCAGCAGAGGGCCTTAGACACATCATACCTGTGCTCCTCTGTGCCATTTCTAGAGGCTGTTTTACTTTTTCTTATGTTTTATGTTGTGATTCCCAAAATAAGAGCCAATTTCAGATAGGTCTGTCCAGATAAAGCATGTACACCATCTATGAGAGGTCAGCAACTGGAATAATTAAAGAAATAGTCAGAAAGGAATAATTATTTGGCAAACTTGAACTGGAGTTACTGACATGGAGAAAATCTACTGAAGAAAAGATTCAAAAAATTGGTTACAAGCATGTAGTACTGTATTTCCTCATAGCCAGGAGAAATACCTGTCTCTAAGCTCTTTCCAAGAGCTGAAAATATTTCACAGTGGCTACCTAATAACATTAATAAAGCCCCAAAAACCAAACCCGTAATAATGTACTGAATGACCTTTTGCAGTATCACATACTCCTACACTAAATAAAACTTCAAGTGAGGAAGAATTAAACTACAACACTCTTGCTACCAGAGACATCTGGTCTCATTTTCCATCAGCAGAGGTGTAATTACATAACAGCTGTTGTGTTAAACAAAAGACTGAATTCAGTCTGCTCTCCACTTTCCTAAAAAAAAAAACAAAACAACAAACCCAAACAAACAAAACTGCAAAGAATAAATTAGTGTGCTTTTATGTGTTCTGAAAAACATTTGGGCAGAACTTCTCTACTGTCAATCTTCTAAAAACAATTCACTTGAATGATAAAGACATTGTACATCTTGGAATTGTGTTTGACATAGACTTATTCCACAGTCTACAGTTACAGCTGTCTTGTTTCAAAGCACCATTCTTCACAAGGAATAAAGAAATACATAAAGGAAGATGTAGATTAAAAAATGAAGGCAGAAATAAATGGGTGATGGACTATAAACCATAGAAGTTTCTTCTACAGAACAGCAACTTCTGACTCTGATTGACCTGCATCTTTCAGGTACATTCCATAGCATATGGAAATTTATATCTGTCCTAATACCTACAGAGATTCATTTAAGATGAAATGCTCATGCTGTGTCCAAAGGTGTTAGCTGAATATTAAAGTAACATAAAAGAATTCTTTCTTTTGCATCATTTGCTTCTCTGATATGAAATGGCTACTTGCTGCCAACAAAACATCATGGGTTGAGGGGCAACTGAATAAAAATTTAATGAGTTAAACAGATTTCAATTAACATTTTCACTTGTCATCTGCCCCTAAAATTTCACTAGGTGCTACCAAACTTCAGACAATTTGGCCTGTCTTTTCCTTTTTCTTGCTAGGATTCAAACTGCAAGTTTAAGGTGCTATTTTCTCTGACTCTACTACAAGGACATCATTCTTCTGTATGTTAGCAGAAGAACTTTGATAGTTGCAGCTGGGCAGCTCAGATCAGACTTCACGGTGAAGCGTAAAACAGAGGTCATAATATCAGAGAATTCATGTATTTACTGAGTGTGTGTACATAGATAGATATATATATATCATGTATATATATATCAGTTATGCTTTTACTACCCACTTATTTTGGAAATCCAAAATGAACTGCTGAAATTACCCTACTAGTAACCTGAGAACATTTCTTCAGCACTATCTGAATGACATAGATACAACAAACTGAAATTTTAACAAAGCATTAAAATACATTTGGAAGTTTTGTAATTAGTCTCTCATAAATGAGAACTCTTACTAATTTAATTAGATTTTACTTAGTGGCATCATACAAACACATGAAATAAGTCAATTCAAAACTAATCTTCAGAGAAAGAGAGGTTGAGAGAGTTGTCCATTGTTTGAACCAAGCTTAACAGCACAATTTAGCAACAGTGATCTTCAATTTTTTTCCTCAGCTCATATTTTGACTTAGGCAATTGCCTACATAGCAAGAATAAAGAAGTCGTCTACAGTACAGGTTTTGCTGAAGATGCCACGTATTTGTCTTTGCGAAAGGTAAGAGTGGTTTATATTTATTTTGAGGGTTTCTTTTAATGTTTACTCTTGGAGGTGATATCCAGAAAAAACTTGGTGTGGAGATAGATATATTTTCCTAATTTTTTCTGAGTTCTGAGACACCAAAATGATTTGCTAGCAATACCAGCTTGTTTATGTTCCCAGAGGGAGAAGGGCTTCTGATTTATCAGAAGTGCCCGAGCTCATTTTACACACCACAAGAGATCAACAAGAAAAGCAGAAGTTTTATCCTGCCAAAAGGAAAGGGTTTAAGTTCTTAACCATGAAACAACTGTAAGTCCTAAATCATGTTACCTGTAAATTCCTTCGATACCTCCTCAAGCATCTTGGGTCATGTGAGATATTCCTAGCTTGTTAGCATCTCCTGTTTTCATAGATGGCTTTTCTTGGGAAGCTTTCTGAATTTATATCTATTTTGAGGATGCTGCTGAAATTGAATTCTCCTTTCCTTTTTTCAGATCTCTTTTCCTAAGCCTGTTATCTTGTAAGACTACACTAAGGTAGCCTTTCATCAGTTGTGACTATGATAACAGTTTTCTCTTTCCCTGTTCAATACATTGCATAGTGTAATTGCAGTAATGTTATCTATGGGATTTAAGCTGTTCTTCAATTAGCATTAATTAAATAGCCTTCTGCAAGTGTTAATATTTTCAAGACTCTTAAATGAGAACTCTTAGCTATAAATGCTACTACCAAACTCTTTTAATCTCTAGGTCTACTCTAAAACAACCATATGTGACCTAGCACATCTGTCAGATTTATTACTGTTAATAAAAGCGGGGAATTATCCCAAACCACCTCCTCACCCTCTATCTTTCAATAGTATCAGATGCTTGCAGTACCACAAAACAAAGCAATGTAAATAGGGTCATCCTGGGGTAAACATGCTAAGCATGTTGAATTGTTGCAGTTGAGTTTAAAAGAGGATGTAATCATCACTTTCCACTGTCTAGACATTTGAAAGGGTTGTCAAGACTACAGCTACAGCTTACCAAGCATTTGCTTTTGCTCCACAGGGAGACCTAAATCTTTGAGATCAAAGACTCACGATAAACACACTTTGAATGAATTTCTGACGTGAGAAATCATCAAGTGTTACCTTTCAGTGGAGTCTTGCTTACTGCTTTTCATTGAGCACACAGCCAGGCTCAGGCTCCATGGTGTACATGGAAGCCACAGAAGAGTCACATCTGGATGTCTATACAGAGGTTAAGGTGTTTAACGGTAGATTGGACAAACATGAAGTAGCAAATCACAGGGAGAGAAGTGGGCATTGTGAGAGAGCAGGAATTACTGCTTGAGGCAAGCAGTATATGGACATACTTGCCTTTGCAGAAATTATTCCTGTGTTTCTGAGAGATAAAACCCACTACAGAAACCTTTTAAATCTGCAATATCCACATAGGGACCAATTCAAAACAGGATAGAAGGAAATATCCATCTGGTTTAGACTCCCAAGTACTCATGGAGAGTTCCTCAGTCCTTCCATGGCAAAGGAAGCACTATCCAGTGACTGGAAGGAATAAAACTTGCTAGGTTAAACTCTTCTTTGAAGGCGTGTCCTCCCCAGTTTGAATAATTGAGGTGTTTTGCAAATCTGCTCTGTGTTCCCACACACTGAACGTTTGTCATGCATTTTAAGAGCCTCCATCACAACACAGGGGAACTTTGCTAAGGTGAAATCTAAGACAACATAGCTTCTAAGTAACTTCGTAACCTAATCAGCTCTGACCTGAAGGTCATCTAGTCCAGTTCAATGGAACCACTGTTATAAACAAACACCATTCTCTGCCTGCACAGATGACAGTCTAGATGACTGGGTTAACTGGCCAGGTCCTTCCTTACCCACCCTGGCATAGTCCTAAAATGCCCATGCTTGGGATGAAGGCTGCTAGCTTGCTTCTGAATAAGGTTTCAGGGTATTTACATCCTACTCCTCTGCGATACTCTGATGGGCCTGTCATTTGGGAAGAACATGAAGAGGTCACACAAGCAAAGTAACTGGAGATCAGGAATAAAACTGCCCCACAGTTAAGAATTCATCCTCTTCTTTTCAGTGTTCTGTGTTAATTTGATTCTTTCTGTTCTCCCATTTGTTAAAACTGTAGAAAAATAGAATATGGACCTAAGCGTAAACTTAGTCTTTAGATAAACTGTGACAGGTAGTGAGGTTTACTGGTTTGTAAGACTCTTCAAAACTGCTACTTGAAAGCTAGCAAATCCCTCCAAGTGGTTTTGTAGAAGAAATGTAAATGAGTACACTGTGATACAGGGAAAAAACACAGAGCCCTTATACAGCAAAATTCTGTACTCTTTTCAAGAAAAGAGAACATAATGTCTACTGGGACTCTTGTGCCTGTCTAACCCATGTAGATACCACACTGATATACCTAGATCTACACACACACACATAGGTCTAGAACAGAACAGTTTAATAAGGGGAGATGTTATGCTTTGAAATATTAGTGCTCGTTTTGAAAATTGCAAGGCAAAGCTGCAGGCTTCAGTTATGTGCTTTCTGTGAGCAGAGGGGGTTTGGGCCAGCAGTAGAGCATTCAGAATTTCAGTTTTGGGTTGGTACCCCCTCTCCCCTTCCTTTGGGACTCCATCTTTTTCACTTTGTCTCATCTGGGTTGCAAAGAGGACACACATGTTGCTGAGCGCTGAACTCAGCAGCCATCATGCCCTGGAAACATGGTGTGTCTCTGGTCAGCGTGGAATCTCAGAAATCAGAACAAAACAGCTTTCATCTGGATTTCCATGGTTCACTGAAATGGAGAGTTTTCCCCTTCTCCTTGGCCATAAGAATCTGTATTTTGGAAACTGATAACTGGTGTGAAAGCACATGGAATAGAGAGTTGGACTTTAAAATGCCTGCTGATGCTGAGGGACTTTTGTGGACACCATAGTTTCACAGAAGCGGGGAGGATTGGAAGCCTTTTTTTAGGGTTTGCATATTGAGATGTTGACTCAATTATGTAAGAACACTGTGATGGATGTCCATACATCTTTGTGCGCATGTATCTTTGTGTGGGGTGAATTAAATGTTGTTACATTTTTCCCCAAATTGAGTTACCTTTCTTTTTTGCCTGCAATTCGTAAGTGGCTTCTTTTCAAACTTCCCTGTATTGTTTTTATTTCAGACCATTGGCACCATAGCTAAATTAATTTGTTAATACCATCATCGGGTTTTTTTAACCCCTTGACAGGTGGTTAGGAGAGAAGGCTGCAAAAAGAAGACAGGTCAACATAAACAAAAGTTTGTGTTTTGGAGACAGGAATGGGACTAGGGAGCCTAAAGCAGGATCTTGGATTTCAGATATATAGCTCAACCCCAGAGAGGATTAGGAGGATGGAGAATTAAGATGAAGGGAAAAAGTGTTGAACATCCATGAGGATGGAACAACCTGAGTTGAAGGATAAAGATGTCTCTTCCCTATTGCATAACCTGATGCAGCATAATCACTCTTTTGTGGCTCATCAAATACAACAGCTACGTCTACAGACTGTAGTCCTTATGATAGGGAAGAAGACAAAGGTCTCTACTGCATACTCTTCATACTGTAAGGGACATAGTTTTTCAACTATATTTCTTACAGTTGTTAAATTGAATGACAAACACCATATATGAGCCTCCTCCTAAGCATGATGCACAATCTTGATGCGCATAATGGACCAAACTGTGGCAATTCAAACGAGGTCTTGGGATTGCCACAGAGGTATTCCTGGCCATAAACTGCTACAGCAGTGTGGTTTTATCTGCAAGAGTTGAGAAAAGACAAATGGACAACAAGCTGATTATTATGGTGCTGTAGCCTCTGCACAAAAATGTGCCAGTTGTTTTCAAGACAAATTCATGTGACTGGATGAAGGTGCCCCACACACCCAGGACCATCATTAACACCATCATTGACCCTCCACAGAAAGTCTGTACCACAGCTACTCCTGTGTCAGTTGTCTCAGCTAAGTGCTTGTTAAGATCATTCTAGCATTAAAGTTTGCCCAGGCTTGCTGACCTAAAACCTAATCCCATTCCAATTACTTTTTGTAACACCCATTCTAACCCTTGTCTGCCTTCCCCTGCTGTGCTCAGTAGCAGATTTTGTTTCTTGGTCTTGACTGATTAAATAAAGTTAACTCTACTAATGACTGCATGGGTCATAGTAATTACTCAGACCCTCCTACCAGCTCCAGATTATGGGTAGAAAGGGCTTAGTGTGGAATTGCTTGCCAAATTTCTGCAGGTCTGTATAAAGATTGCTTTCTTGGAAAGCACACGTGGAAAAAAACTATGTTTGAAACTTCTTTGGCTTCAATTTTAGCTTAACATTTTAATTCTATTTAAAAGTCTCATTCAGCTTTCTTTAAATTCACTGCTTCAGTGACTACTACTACCAACATACCCACCAAGAATCATGACTATTCTGAATATAGTCTTATCTTGAGCCCCACTGCCCTGACTGAAGTTGAGCTCCATTCCTCTCTTTAACCCACCCCACCTTCCCTATGGTGATCTGTGGCAGGTTAAGCCTGGGAGTGGATTGGTAGTGGGGAAGGGGGCTGCTAGCTGGCCCCTGAAAGAAGTCTGTGAAAGCTCCTGCAGCTCCAGGCTGGACCTGCCTCTGGCTAAGCTGAGCTAATCAGCACCTCCATGATAACCTATTTAAGGTAAACCTGTTAGGCAAGTTCCTGTTTCCTGTTTGTTTGGGAGCTTGCTTTTCTGGGAGGAGAGAGATGCAGTCATGCACTTGCCCAGCAAGGTGAAGAGGCAAATCTGTGGGAAGATGTACCTGAATATTTACCTTTTGGATTGTGGTGAGAAAAGGAACTGTTGGCCTTTGGATATCTGAGAGATCAGCAGAAAGCTCTGCCTGAAAAGCCATTGAGGAGAGCATGTCTAAGAAGGAGATGGATCCTGAAAGAGTCACTGACTCTGAGGAAAAGTTCTGGACTACAGCAGTCAGCACTGGGGATGGCCCACAGCCTGCAGAAAACCCCAACTAACTGGAGAAGCAATTTGAGCACTTGTCTCATGTTGGGGAGTACATCACATTGCCACAGGGAAAACGACTGCTCAGGGATCTTCCCTCTGAAGGGACAAAGGTAACAGAGCTGGGCCCAAGAAGGAGCATGTAAGAATCTTGTGTATCAATCTGTGGTGATGGGATGCTTTGTTATTCAACTTCAATATAATTTTGTTTTCCCCAAGTTGTATCTGTCTTTTGCCTGTTAACTAATGGTGAGTGAGCCTTCCCAGTCCTTTGTCTTGGTCTGCATGCCTTTTGTTGTGCCTTTTCCTGTCTCAAGGGTAGGTTTGTGGGAGCAGCTGCATGGTGCTGGGTTTAAAAACATTACACCATCCATGATAAAAAGCCTGGTTTCAGTGTGCCTGTGGTTCATCACACAGAATTCATGAGTTTGCATCCATATATATGTACAAGGTTTCCATCACAGCAACAGAGAAATGGCATCAGCAAAGTTGCTCTTTTCTTCTCTGTTTCCATCAGTTCTCTTATGGCTTTAATTTAGGCTGCTCACCAGTACTATACTGAAATACTAACTTCTCTGTTAAACTTGGCCCTGACACAAGCATTTCGGGAGCTTTCCAGTTGTTCTTCCATCCCTGTCAAATAAGGGTCACAACCACAGCCTTTGCTGGAGTTGCATGGATGGGATGTGGGACTTGGAACTCCCAGACCCTGCTTTGGGATTTGCTGGCTTGTGGTTTACAAAGTTGAGTAATGTCCTCAGAGCTCCCGATCACAAGCAGGCAAAGGCATTGTTTGGTTCAGCATTGCTGGTGCCTGTGTCAATGTTGTTGCAAAGGCAGATTCATTGAAAGAAAATGTTTGAAACAGCTCTGGTTCAAATAATTGAACTTTAGCTGGAATTTTTTGGTTTCTTATTTTGAAAGGATGTTTCATTTCAAAAGCTATTCCGTTATTTTAAAGTCATTGCAGAGCTTGAATGGATTAAACTCGTTGTGTAAACTCAAACTTTATAATCTTTCATTCTGAAATGTTTCTCTTCCAATTTTTCTCGTCCCAAAGTGCCAGTGAACTACTGCACCTCTACATGAGTTAATAAGCCTGGGATCTAGTGACCACATCCAAAAGCATTACAGGAACCTGAACTACCTCTTCACCCTCTCAGAACCTCTCCCTAACCATACATCGAAGTACAGGTGTAAGGCAGTATGTGTGGGAGGTTTATACTGCCAAACTAGAGATAAGAAAACTTTTGCTGAACAAAGCTAGGCTAGTGTACTATAGAGCAATTAGAGTATGTATATATTCTAATTACAGTTATGCAAACTCATGTAGTTGCATACAGCACCATGTGAGGAGTTAAAGGGAATTTGACAGATGCTTACTATGTGTGACTCAGCCAGAGACAGACTTTCAGAACTTGCCCCAGGAAATCAAGCTTAGTGGTGAGACTCCAGGCTTTCCCAGCCAGGGGAGAACTGGGGAAGAATAAAGGTTCCTTTTAAGAGAGCAGTGCTGGCTCTCTGTGAAGTTACAGTATTTTCCTGTTTAACAAGGAAGCTACCTCTCTGTTTCACACTTCACATTTGAATTTTGCATGGCCCTTTAGTGATGCAACTAAAACACTCAGCTCCTCCTTTGAAACAGCAAACTTACAGGCAACTGATAGCTGGACAGTGGTTTAATGTCATAGTTCTAATGCCTTGCTTTGACAACACTAAACCAAACACTTCAGCCAAACTCCCAATAGCGATGCTGTTCACCATCTTGGGCCCCAGTCAGCTATTAACATAACTCCAAAGAGAGGGAGGTGAGTCTCAGTGGCCAACTTGCTCCAAGACATTAACGTTTACATGCAGCTGCAGTTTGTGGTACTCAGAACCTGTGGATTACTCACCCTATAAATGTTACGTGCTCAACTTTGTCTTTGTTGGGGACTAATCCTGATACAGAATGTGTTCTTTACAGCTCTAAAATAATCTAGGACTTTTCCTATTTGCATCTGTGAAAGTAAATTATTTGCTAGGCACTGCTCAGTTGCAGAAGATATTGCTGGTTGTACTCTATTAATATGCAGACACGACCACCTGCAGAACAATAGCAAGTACAAGTTCACTCAACAGGAAATATCACTTTGTTTTTTCCTGGAAGAGAATACAGTGGTATTCTCCCTCTCTCATGGATGCTGGAATTACCTACCAGTTTCTTCTCCACGAATGAAACAGATCCTCCCCTGATTTGTCAAATTCAAAAGCAGGTATCCTTTCAGGCTAGCACTGAATGCTTACAGGAGTGCAGCTTAGAGGTGTCTCACCTGTACCTATCAAAGCTAGCAACATGTAAAAAAAGGCAGAGAAAAAAATGTTAAAACCACTGCGTTTCATAATCACATTGCAGTAAGCCTAGAAAACATGTAGAATGAAAAGACTGTGTTGATAGAAAAAGAAAAAAGAAAAAAAAAGGCAATAATGTGTGAATGAAAGTGAGCACTTGAAAGCAGCATGTCAGTGGAATACAATGAACAGGCCGAATCTTAATACCCTTCTTTCCTGAATGAATGATTGATGTTATAGTCAGGGATGCTGGAGCCACAAAAGAAGAGAGAAATATAAGGCTATATTCTTGGCTGGTGAAAATGAAAGCATTCATATTGATTTCTGTGGAACCACTGCTGTTTATGCCAGTGAAAGACATCCCTAAGAGAGGTGAGATAATGTGCAAGGATGGTGAAGATAAAAGAACATAAGAGAAAGGCACTGTCTTTCAAGTAAACACGGCTTATAACCTTAGGAAGCCTCCAAGAAGTTGTTCTTTCAGTTTTACTTGTGCTTTATAAATAACAATGAATGCAACGCACTTCTCTATTATGAATGCCTTTCCAACAATGGCATGTCATTAATCACTATAGGATTATTAGCTTTCATCTGAGGTGTTGGTTTTCTTTCAGCTCAATAAAATGTTTGCCTTTTCACACAATTGTACCAAAATACCACTATGCCCTGATTATCTTTTTCTTTTTAAATACTGGAGGGACAAGGCATGCAGTCTTCTTTGGGGGGCACAGTTTGTTTTTTACCATGGAGCTGAATGCAGTGACTGTGTGCTAACCTCCCAGTGTGTGTACTGCAAAACTTACACAACTGCATAGAGGATTGTAAATTAAGACTGGTGGATTTAGTGTGTTGCTTGTACTTCTATCTGCAACTGCATGCTTCAGCTAACTATTGCTAATCCTTTTTAAAGTTTTTGCAGTACATCTATGAAGAATATAAATCTGAAACTCTAAACCTCTGCCAGACAGAAGCAGAAAGTGAAAGACAAAGTTGTCTTCATTTAGGCTTTTTCTGCTATACTTCAGGGATCTTGAAGGATGTGTTATTTATTGTAGCGATGTGTAAACTTTTTCTCAAATCATTGAAGTCTTTCATATTTTGAGATTTATTATGACTTTGTAATAAGCTACTTTTTTATTCAAAAGAACAGAAGCATTTAAGAACAGACTTTGAATGTTATCCAGACTGTAACTGCTCTTATTCTAACAACATTGCTGGCAGTCCTTTATTATGGCTACCTTGTAACCCCTTCCAGTAAAAGCCAAACCCTCAATAGCCCTCTCAGAAACTTGGGGAAACTTGGGCAGTTGCCAAGTAATCACCCATTGGTAAGTATGTGGCATATTCCAGATACAGGGTGACAGATTTCCGTGAGACCATGATTTCATTCCTGCCGTTACTTAATGTTAGATCTTCAGCATCATCTTAGAAAATACTATCTTCAGCTGCTTTTAGTACTGACTGCTATTTCTTTGTCTTCTTTTTGTTTAAGGTGATGCATGAAAACATTGGACTAGAACTGTATCTATGAACTCAAATGCCGAAGTCTTACTGCTATTATCCTCTGGTATCCTATGGAAATATATGTTGAAAAACCCACAAAAGTTCTGCTTTGATTTACACATAAGCACATCTAAGATTAAAGAGCAACACAATTACAATGGAGCTGATGAATTCTTAATCTCAGTGGTAAATTAAGGAAAGCAGTCTCGTTACTGGTCATTCTTTTGTGATTAAGTAGTTGTTATCTACTATGTTTGACATTCTGTAGACCTATTTATTTGATTAATTTAATTGTAGTCCAAATTAATTTAATTATTTCCTCGCAAGGGTTCAGAGGCTGGCTCATTCATAGTTCTCGACGCGGAGCTCAACTGATTACCAGCGCCACAGTTTGCTGAACCGATAAAAAACCGCCGCCCGGTCCCCCTTTCGCTTGCCTGGGTTTGACTGATGGGCGCTCCGCGAGGCTCCGTCTCCGCGCAGTTGTTTACAGATTGAACGCGGGGATGGGATTTTTCCCGGTGCGTTTAACTAAGCATGTATATACATTTTTATTATTTTGCATGAGATAGCCCCCCCGTCCTAGCACTTTTGAAGCGATGAATGTACATAAACAACTCTTTTATTTGAGATGAATAAAATAAAAGGAGGAGGAGGGAAGAAGAAAATGAGGCTGGTTTCCCGGGAGCACAGGAAAAATGATGGGCAGGGGCACGGGAGAGGTGTAGCAGTTTGTCACTACACGAAACAGCCGCATCTTCACAAAGCAACTTTTGAATAACCAGGCGGCGGCGGGCTGGGNNTTCAAGGAGCGGATGCGAGCTGCAGCCGACCGAACCTCCTGGGACCTTCCCGTGGCTCCGAGCGGTACCCCGCGCAGCGCGGCTGCTGGAGTTCCACTGCCCTCAGGGGCGGGAGAGAAGGAGCAGCCTCGGCGCCTGCGCCCCACCGCGCCCCTGCGGAGGGAGGTGGGAGGCAGAGCAATAGCGGCGGCCCGGCCCCGGCCCCAGGCGAACACCCAGCCCGGACAGCCCGTGAACAGCGGGCGGCGGCGACAGTGCGGGTTCACACGGCGGCCGGGGACGCGCCCCTACCCGTGGCTGTTCTCACCCCGAGAGAGGAGCACTACCGAGCTCGCCCTGAGAGAGGAGAACTTGTTGGTCTCCGCCTGCCTCTCCGCCGTCCGCACGCTCTCCCGCGGAGCATCCGCTCGACCTCCGAGTCCTGCCCCCCTCTTCCCCGGGGCTCCGGTGGTAGAAGATTTCCCCGCTCGTTTTCCTTGAAGGACTTTTGTCGGCAGCGGTGTGCCGAGAGGAGGCTCCGTCCCTAAAGCACCCTGCCTCACTCTGCGGGGGAAGGGAGCTGGGTGGGGGCAAGCCAGGAAGGGAGGATCTCAGTAGCTCTCTCCTAAAATCCATCAGCAGGCTGCGAGGAGAGAAGAGTTTGGCACTTAGCAGGAGAGGCTAGGCTTGTTTCCCTAACGGGAATGTCGCTGGACTGAGAGCGGAGCGGCCGTGAGAGTTGGGGGGACGGAGCCCCTCCCGTCCCCTTCACCACCCCCACACCCGGTCCAGCAGAGCCTTCAGCCCCGGCCGCTCGTCTCCGTCGCCCCTCTCTCTGTATGAGAACCGGTCAAAGGACCGGGCGGCTCGGCCCCTGCTAGCGCTGCTTCTCGTCGCTCTCCCGGACTTCCCTCTACAGACGAGTAGCACCCCGCGACCCGGAGAGTTCTCCCGACCGGCTCCGTGCTATGGCGAGGCTGCGGAGGAGCAAACTAGCTGCTGGATTTCTATTACTCTTCCAGTGTCTGAGTGAGCGCTGCCACCTCGTCGGCGGGGAGACACCACCGAGGCAGAGCCACGGTAAGCCAGGCCGGTACCTGCCGGGCGGGGACCGTGGCAGAGCGGGGGGTAGGGCAGAGGTTGAGGGTGCTGAGGGAAGGCATGAGTTCTGCAGCAGCGGCGCCGTCTGCCCTTTGCCGGCGGCTCCGCGGGCCGCGTACCGGGAGAGGTCTATCACCGTTTTGGGGGTTGTTGCTTTGCCTGCTCCCGGGAGGCCCAGGGAGACCGCGATACCGGCTTCTCACCCTTCCCTCCCCCCTCTCCTCCAGAAAAAGCTCTTCATTACTTCATTATGTAATTTTAATGAGAATTCAGGACTTTCCTTAATAAATCCGCCCCATGGTCACCGGAGCAGCGGGAAACGGCGGCCCCCGGGAGCCCCGACGACCTCCCGCCGCTCTCCCGGCAGCGAGCCGTGCGAGGGGAAGCAAAGTTTCCCTGCAGCTCCTGCCTGGCAGAGCTAGCGGGCACTGTCTTTCCCCGCGGGAGGCAGGGAGCTCGTAGCCTTCCCTGGAAACCAGGCGCAGAAAGAAGTCGAGCGAGATAATGGGAGATGCCCCCCAGGGCTGTGGGACCTGTTTGTTGGCAAAGAGAGGTTCGCTTCGTTGACTAAATTCTCTTGTGATAGTGTTCGGGTCCTCTTGCCGGTCCTTGTTGGAGACACCTGTTAGTGCCTGGCACAGCACCTGTAGTGCTTTCTTTGGAACTGCTGTTTTCCACAGCGTGGTGCTCCCTTTTGATCAATGAAGTCTTCTGTATCCCACATTCCTGTGCTGTGGAGGGGAAAGCTTCACTGAAAGAAATCTCAGCATGTTTTTTTGGTAGATATTTAAGGAATAAGTGAGGAAAATTGTGGGTTCTGTGCGTCACGGGACCTTGCTGCAAGAGCTTTTAACTTATAGATGTTTTTCTAAAGCTGTGTCTTTATACCGGCCCAATTAGTATCAGGTGAATCACATCTACTGGCTTCCCTAGTGCAACAGAACTGTCCCCTCTTTTTAGTTTTCTAAAACGTTTTATACAAATGTGAGAGTTTTATGATCACAGCATAACTGACCTGAATAAGAGAGACTGGAGAGTTTTTATGAAACGTCTAGTGAGATAATGTACCAGACAGAGCAGGGATTTTTCTAGGCAAGGGCCTACTGCTGAGTTTGGGAATTGCTAAATGACAAGGTAACTCGGCAGGTTGCTGGGATTCACATGTCACTTGAGGCCAAAGGGAAAAACCAGGAGCAGTCTTGTCCTGCTGAAAAATTTATGTTGCTGCTCTCAGTGCTGTAGGTGACAAACACTGGCATTTGTTAATGATAGTTATAGGGGAAAATAAACTGCAATGGTAAGACTAGACAAAGAAAATGACTGTGGTGAGTGGCAATGGAGCTCAGACTCACAAAGTTTACAAATCATCCAGCTGTTGTATCCAGAAAAGAAAACAATAACATTTTCTGACTAAATGAAATACAGCTCATCACTGGGCAAGTAATAACCAACCGTACATTACTGATTGGTGACTACTACATCTGAACACTAAGTGCCTGCACCAGGAGGTGCTACATGGAAGACTCACCAACAGCTTGTCCTGAAACCATTTGTTAATGTCTCATATCTTCCTGCATGTGATATGAAGTATCAAGGAGTTTCTAATCAGGCAAATGCTACTTTGATTTTTTGACACATTCTGAAGGAAATATACCAAGTGATTTTTCTTCAACAAATAAGATGGACAACCTAATGTCAGTTTTGACAGCTAGGCTATTACTTTGGCATCTTTCCTTTTCCCTTGGTTAAAAAGGACTGTGTTATGACAGCAATAATTAAATGCTATTTACATAATTAGTCTTTAGCGTAGCTTCATAATTCCTTTTTTTTTCTTTGGAAAAAATGCAAGAAGGGACTGCATAATCAGTAAAAAGAATATAATTATGTAAAGACAGAGGAATTCAACTTCAGGCTCTGTGAGTTGAGTCAAAAGTGCTGTTTCAAAGTTCTACTGTATTTAGCATCACTGTACACCTTTAGATAAGCTCAGAACTAAAGTGAATAATAAGTCTTTGAAGTAGCTGCCAGTTTTTGAAGGGAGACTGTTTTGGCATATTCTTCAAATGCTCAGTAACTGAACACCTTATTGAATCTGGTGAAATAACAGTATCGTGGATACGTTTAGTATTCCATGGCACAGCTGGAGCCAGTCTTATTCCCGAGGATGCTACCAAAGGGATATGCCACAATTCCAAGAGAGGCGGGAATAAATGCACAGGCATTTTTTTGCCAACTCCTCAGAATTACCTTGCTGTGTAAAATCAGGTACAATCGATCCAAGATTTTCTAAGCATGCTGGAACTTGTCTGGCTGCGTGTATGTGTGTTTGTAATCTAGATTGCTATGATGGAGGTGTGAGCAGGTGAGGCTGCACTGGAAGGAGTGGGGTTGTCCCCACTAGAGGGCACGGCGGCCTCTGTGAGGGACGAGGTCCTTTCTTGGTAGCACTGCCATCCATCCATCCATCCATGCATGTGTTGGTCGATCCTCCTTTCCCCCTCCACCGCCTAACCAGAACTTAATTTATACTGGCTAAAATGCTATAAATGATGGCCAAAGTTTTGTAAACATAAGGTTTGTGTGCATTTGTGTTTTACAGTAACTAAATAACTTGATGTGAATTGAATATACTGAAGCAAACTGTATTTTGAAAGAAAGCTCACACAACAAATAAGGCTTCAGGTTGTTTAAGTGAGAACGTAGTGCATGTTGAAATGTTGCCACAGGAAGCCTCAAAAATGCTGCATGCTTTTACAAACACTAACAGCCAGAATTGGGGAGTTGTTACTGTAATTTCTCTTCTGTTAAAGTGTATTCCAGAATCCAGGAATCATCAGAGAGGGGTAGAAATATTTTACGGGGTAAACTGCTATTAAGGAGTGTTTATCTAGCGTTTATCTACATTTTTTTAATTTCCTGACCTTTATTTTGTTTTTAAGAAAAATCAAACAACAGCCCAAAACAAACTTTTGCCATTGCATATTAGGACCTTCATCTTTCATCTTAGAAGTATCAGAAGAAGTGCGTTATTAGGCAACATATGTGTTAAGTATTTTTCTTCTCTTTGCGTTCAGAATTCTCGATTATTTTTCTGCACAGGTGTAAATGGGGAAAATCAGCTTGGAGATACCCACATGACATTTGAGAGTAAATGCATATTATCATATGAGTTGACTAAATATTTCTAAATAAGTGATGTTTTAAAAACTTTAATCCCTTTATTTTTTTGTGATTTTTTTTCATTGCTTGAAATACTGCTTGTAAGTAATCAATAAATTAAGACTCTGCTAAGGTGGACTTAGGTATTAAATTCAGTTTCACAGAAACTCATTTCCACAAACTTAGACTGAGATCAGTTCTCATGGTTCATTGAAGGTTTAAAAGTCCTTTGGGGAAACAGCATTTTTGCCTAGCTGTAAATACTCTTGTATCCTCACAATGACACTTAAACCTCTGAAAGCACTTGACACTTTGGTCTGACACATAATTGGAGGATAAATAACAAGGATGCCAGCTTTCTGTAAACAAATGTGGAAAATGAGGAACAGGTCTTTACAGTTTGAAAAGTTCTCTTGTTATGCACAGTAACTTATTAGTGATGCACAGAGGCCATTTAGAGTAAAGTGCTAGTATAACATCTTGCTGATCTTGGAGTTTGGGAGTGCCATTTCCTTTAGGGGAAGACTCCTGAGACTGAAAAGGAGGTAGATGAGGAAATTCATCCACAGGTGATGAGAGAGTCCCAGTGAGTGTAATAGTCGCAGACTTAGGGCAAGTTAGCATTTTCATTAAGGACTTTTCGGTGGAGCATTGCTGTAGATCTCTGCACCTGCAAAGACCTCAGAAGTTTGGACCCGAGGCTTGTGTTTCTTGCCTAGAAAGTTGCTTTGCTTTGAGTTATGTTACAGATAGCTGTCACTTAAGAAGCGCACTCAGTTGACTCCTACTGATTTGATCCACAAATAAGATAAATTTATTTTGAAAAGAGATACAAATAAAAGATTAAAAAAACCCCCAAAACCTCTGTTTTTGATGGACTGTGTGAAGTGTTAAACAGTTCTGCTGATGGTAACATTAAAAGCACTGGCAACAATAAAGGTTTGTAGCAGCTCCAGCTCAAAATGTATAAAGACCACAGTCTCTTAGACTGAGAATACAGCTGGAATAACTGGTGTGTTTTGAATTCCCTGTGTGGATCATGCTTCCTAATGAAAATTAATACCAAAGCAATTTAAGAAGGCAGTAGTTGTTGTGTACTGGGGGCTCTCTATGGAGTGAAGAAAAGGTAATTTGACAGGAGCATTCCTTATCCAGTACAAGGAAATGTTTCAAGCTTGCCAAAAGTGTGAAGTGATATCCAAGTATTAGGTTAGATGAGGGCTGAGCTGGGACTGTTAGTGTGGTGCAGTTGGCAGATGTCATATTTACCAAACTGGAGAACTGCATAATCACAGCAGGAACTGGAAGAACTTGGGAGGTTACTTTCCATGGTGAAGTATGCAGAAAAGCCATGCAAGGGACGCGTGGGTTTTGTTTTTGTTTGTGGCTTCTGACAAATGAGTATAAAACATTTCCCTGAGGTAATGTTTGTGAGCTCAGTGTTGTGTCTCATCATGGAACACTTCCTCCACTTCCTTTTCATTTTTTTCCTCATCCAACTAATAAACACAGGTTCAGTTAGCACTCCTTGCTGTCAACATTGAGCAATCTGCTGTACTAAGTGTCCTTGTAAATTCTGTGTTTGAAAGAACTTATGTAACATCTCCTTTGACCAAAGGACAGCACATAGGAGTGTGTTTTCAAGACGGTGTTGGCCCAATCTCTTTCTCTTCTGAAATGGACAAAAGGAGCAGAGTTAGGCCAGATCCAGGGTCAGGCTCAACACTTGGGTTGAACACAGAGTTTCAAAAAGTAACAAATGAAGAGATGTAAGGATTCATATGAATAGGAGCATCTAGGGGAGCTAGGGTTGTTTAATTTGGAGAAAAGGAGGCTGAGTGGAGACCTTATCACCCTTTAAAACTACCTGAAAGAAGGTTGTAGAGAGGTGGGGGTCGGCCTCTTCTCTCAAGTCGCTAGTGACAGCATTAGGGGAAACAGCCTTAAGTTGCACCAGAGGAAGGTTAGATAGAATCATAGAATCATTAAGGATTGGAAGGGACCTTGAAAGATCATCCAATCCAATCCCCCTGCCACAGCAGCATCACCTAGACCAAGTTGCAGAGGAAAGAATGCTATGAGTGCACACATTGCTCTTGACAGGGTTAGGGACCTAGATCAGAGCATAGGTAGGAGCCACACAGTCACCACTGTATGGCTGAGTGACTGCAGAGGCACTGCCATGTCTCTGTGTAGATACAGAGCAGTTTTCTCAAATGTCCACTGTTGTCTACAGCTGGAAATAGACCACTCTGGATCAGATGGACCTTAGCAATACCCAGTGTAGCACTCTTTTTTTTGCAGTACAGTGCTTATAGCCATGGGGTCCCGCAACACTGGAAGGTTATTTTAGTGTGTCATGCAGACATTTACTGTGATCACATCCTTACTTATTGGACATTAGAAAGCATTTCTTCCCTGTCCAGTGAGGTGGTGGTTTCACCATCTCTGCAGGTGTAGATCTGGCACTTGAAAGCACAGTTTATTGGGCATGTGTTGACAAGTGGACTTGATGACCTTGGAGGTCTCTTCCAACCATAATGATTCTGTGGCAGGTACAAGAAAAGACTGAGGAGTGTCATGTGGAAAAAAAAGAAAAAGGAAAGAAGGAAAAGACACCACTAGAGATAATAAAGCTAAGAGATGATGTTGTAACAATCTTCCGGTGCATAAAAGGCTTTCACAGAGAAGGGAGTAACTTGTCCTCAACAAGAAGTCATCACTTAAATTGCAGCAAGGCAGATTTCTCAGTGTTATGGCTAGGAGAGTAGATTACCTCTGAGTAGTCTATGTCACTGAAACAGGATAGATAAACATATGTCCAAAGTCTCATTCTGCCCAGAAGTGCAGATGTTTCTGCCTTGGAGCAAATGGCTGGGCAATATGGTCTTTCAAGGTCTCACCCTGCTCTCTTGAATCATTCTGTGTGGATGGCTTTAAGTACGTAAGGGTTCACCTTGAACTCTGCAGCTTCATAAAATAGAAGCATGAATTCAAGTGCTCTCTCAGCTCGAGGCCTCTGGCTCTCATTTGTCAATGATGTATGGGCCTTTAATGTGATTTTAACATACACTTTCTGTGGCTACAGACGGGCTAACAACATTTAAAATGCTGCTTTAGCTGTAGTTTTTATGTGGTAAAATTAGGCTTTTAAAATAGAATTTTGTTCTTCCTTGGCTTAGAACATTACCTTTTCATATGAACACTACCTGTGTTCCATTATAAACAGATAATTTTTTGTTGTTGTCTTTTAAGGTATTTTTCCAGTGTTTTGGTGTTTGGTTTTTTGGGGGTTTTTATATGTAGGCAGGCATCATTTCTGCTCTGTCAATTTATTGGAGGAAAAATCCTTGATTTCAGTGGGGAGAATTCCAAAATTGGAATATATAAACCTTTCTCTTTTAACTTCTAGCTGGTAATGTTTCAAGTATATGTTGCCTCACAACTCCTAGCAGATGATGCTAGGATCTCTGGTCCTTTCCTTTACAGATATAATTGAACTGTACTAAAGGGCTGGTTTCATTACAGGGATGCAGTGCCATTTATAGTTTTTACTGCAGTGTTCCTCGGCTGCTGTGGCTAGTAGAGAAGATTCTGTTTGATGTTTCATCTGCATTTAGTAGCAGAGTAGGATACAGTGGTTATTCAGTAGTAAGTATTTTGAGGTATATTTAATCTTCTGTTCAAACATTACCTTTTTTCCCCTTTTGGTCATAACATGAATCTTGTAAATATTGAATGGGCAATACTGCATCTACACTGAATAATTGCAGCTTTTCTGTTGACAAGAGTGGTTGCTAGGTTCTTAGTAAAAGGCAAGTATCTATTGCAACTTCAGTATTTTGGGAAAGGTGAAGTGTTAAAGTGAGTTCATCGGCCTGTAGGTTCTTTGGATTAGACATCAGCTGAACTAAAATGCTATCCTGGCCTCTACAGAGAATTGGGAGTCAGCATGAGAACTTATTATTATAGTTGCTCCACGATATTATCCAGCCACATGTTTCTGCTTTCCTGTATGGGTGTGTGTGACTTTCACTTTGAATTTGCAAGCCAGAGAGTATGAATTTGCAATTCAACCTTGGTCTCCATGGAATATAAACCAAAGGACCTCTGTTAGGAGTGTTTTGTGGCAGGACAGGTTTCACCATTCCTAGGCTTTTCTTTCCCATCCTTCATTTCCTCAGTAACCTCCCTTTCTGCTTTGGAGATTGGTTCCTGCTCACTTGCAGTGTTTCAGTAGTTCATGTGGCCATCCTCTAGGTCAGATGGATCACACCTGGTTTCATTAGTGAAGTGAGATTTTAAAGAGAGAGAGAAGATTTATAAGAGGCAGGGGACATGAAAATAAAATTATTAGGAGAACAAATGTAGTATTTGTAAAACTCTGAACATTATAAATCCTCTTATGCTCTGTAAAAGTAGAATACCTGTCTTCTGTTTAATACTACCAGGTTTTACATTGGCTTAGTTGATAAGTACTCAAAAAAAAAACAAGTCGAAATTAGAAAATTGCCAAATTTGATGTGTTCTTGTGAAAATTTTCACCTGGGAAATGTCAAAACAAGTACTTTTGAATTTCTTATTTTGATCACAAATGTCTTATGTGAAATTTCTCATTCTGACTTTTAGATTAAAATTACTGTATTAGAATGTATAAACATAATTGAAAAGCACTTTGTTTTTGGAGTTTGTATGTGTGTGTATATATATATATATATTTCTAATTTCATATCCTATAGCAAGCATTTTTAATCAGAACAGGATTGACATTTTGACCTAGGGTGGGAATTTGTGAGATTTATCATTGTTTTGAATTTGGCTACTATTAAGCCAGACTATTTTATCTTGCAGAAAACTTAACTTTTATTTGGTGACAGAAAAGGAGGGAATGACTGAAAAACCCCATTTTTCTTGATCATCCAGTTAGCTGTTTGGGGTTTTTTAACTTTATTGTGTATCTCTCATTCAGGTTGCTTCTTGGTTAATATGATATTCATGAGGAAATTGAATTAAAATAGAGTATCTTTTCCAGATTGCAGCTGCTCTGAAGATAATAGATTTATGGTTTATTTGCAGTGAAATCATTTATAGAGTAGAGCCTTAGCATTTGAGGTACTGCAGAAACCTGACCTCAATATCAACACAATTTAATACTGATTTCTATTTAAACATATCTACTGATCTGAGCTGTAGTCTCAAAACAAAGAAAATGGGTGGAGCGAATCACCATTAGACATTAACATCAAGTCCAGTTTCCATTTACTTTTTAATACATATGTTGCTTATTTTTTTAAACCAGTTTTAAATGAATAAAGAATACGTAATACAATGCTTTTTAGTTTATTATACAAGTTATGCACGACTTAATCTTTGGAATGTATAGTTGCAAAGTGTGGAAAGATGCAGCTTTTTGTGTTTGCAATCAACCAAAGCAAAGCAAAGGGCTCCTTCTATCAAACATCAAGCTAAGCAAAAATATAATTGCTGCCAGTTTTGCTAATGTTCATGTATTCAGCCTTCCCAAACATTTACATTTTACTTGTAACACTGCAAGCTGTTGGAGACACTTACATCTTTTTAATGCACAAGTAAATAGTAGTAAGTTGCCTTAACAATTTTTTTTCCTAGGACTGGATAGCTAGAAGACACTATCTAGGTCATCGAGTCTTTCTTTGGGATGAGGAGCAAACATGGATGTTTGTTCCTCATGTTCCTGTGCACTCCAGACTGTCAGTAATGCTCTTTCCTATGACAGTCCTTGGGCACGTGGTAAAATAGCAGCAGCCCCAAGTATAACATACCACAGAAAATAACAAAGATGGTAACTGATGAAGTTTCTACAGTAGCAAAGAATTGTTAATTTTATATACCTTGCTTGAAAACTTGCCTTTATCTGATTTTTCTTAGTCTGTTTCTCTGTTTGTTTTTTGACACAATATACTTGACTTTTTCAGCCCATTTTATCTCATACACGATTACATGGATATTTATTGCTAAGTTGGTAATACTGATTCCATTTAAATTCAGAGCCATTTTCTAGAATAGCATAAATATCTGTAAAATGTCTCTTCCTACAGTAAACTTGTCAGTTTGAATGGAGAAAAGGAATTACCATTGTCTTTTGTCAGCCGCTTGAGCTACCCATATATACGTTCTAAAAACCAGGCTGTTGTTTATCCTCTGCCTCATTTGAGAAGCCTGAGCATTGTCACTTCTGCCATACCAGGCTCAAACTTTGTACTTACTTGGGAGTTTGGGGTTCTTTTTAAATTTGTTTTCTGGACATGATCTTGCATTGCTTCAACTCCTTGGAGTAACTTGAATCCTTTAACAGCATGGTACTGAAAGCTTGAATCCACCTTGTGTTTCTAACTTTGTTTAGATACTCTCTGAAGTTCAATCTCAGACCTTTGATTCCCAATACTTATCACCAGGCAGTTATTATGCTCTGCTTTTACACTGCAGTTTGCAGGCCACACTTATCTTGCTGCTTTCTCAATTATAACCATCACACCTATGGATTTTATATGCATTAGTATTCTTATTCTTGGAAAGTGTTGCAGATTTAATGTAATATTTCATTGTACAAACAGGAGGGTGGTTTTGCAAATGCAACTATCTTGCAAAAATTAAAAGTGCATAATTTATGTCTCAGGGTTTGAGTTACTTTTTTTCTGCAATAAAAAGCTCAGTTATCTTTTGAGTTTTCCCTTGCCACATCAAATTCAAGGCTGGAATTTTTCACTTTATTCTCACCCTTGAGCTCTCTTATTTAAGATTTTAAATCTCACTCAGATGTCTGATCAAATAATCTGTGTCTCCTCTCTGGAAAAAAATCTGGATTATAATTAACTGAGGGTTCTGATCAGCGTAGAGACAACAAAACTTAGTTTGGAACTTGTTATCTCTGATGTTCTTGTCCTTGCTTTGGCTTGAACAGGAGATGGATATATATGTCAGATGTTTATACTACATTTGATAGTCTAATGTCATAAGTTTCTTTCCTAAATGGAACTGCTTCTGAAGAACAGATACTCAGATTTCTGCTGGGTGGCACTTTGACAGTTTGGAAGGAATATGTCCAAATCTGTTTGGATTTGCCCTTGAATTTTTGAAGGGAACAGTAGTGTTTCACAAACTGTGAAATTATTTCCCCTTTAAATCAGCTTTGAGAATACCAAGCCAGATTCAGTAATTACTAGTCAGAAGAACAATTTCCAAAGAAGTTTGCAGCATTGCTGACTTAAATTCTTTGCCTGTTAAAAAGTTTATCCTCTTCTGTGAATGAGTAAATGAAGTATCATTATTTAACTGCACAAATATGATAGCAACCTTTTGTGATCTTTTAAGAAGAAAGATTATTGACAACTGTTGTATAACACATATATTTATACAGTCCGCATGTTGTGCTGTGCTTCTGATATGCTGTAATTCATGCTGGCCTAAGTATGTGGCTGAAAGCAAAACTGTTAAGACCTTTTAGTTCAATCAGGGCTTTCCAGCATCTGTTCTTTAACTACTGAGAGTGGGGTTTTTATTTTGTTCTGCAGAAATAGAGAGAAATTTTAAAAAGTGTATTTTAAAAAGAGAGTAATCTGTACTCTGCATGCATGCTGCATTCCCACTTAGGAGATGGGCATTGGGATTGATTTTTTTAATAATGTGCAAGACACTTACATGAGATGCACAAAATAAATATTCATTTAGATTTTTATGATCTGTCTCCAAGGGACTGAAATGTGGCCTGAGCTCAAGAAGCAATAAACACATATAGCTCACATTAAATTTAAGTGTAAACACTTATCACATGCTACTTCTTGAATGCAAATTTATGGTTTATTGTTCTACTCTTCAGACACACAAAATTACTGTTAGCTTCAAGGAATGACCCAGAGTTGTTAATGAATCACACTTTTTCCCCAGGCAGGCACAGATAATGATCTGAAAGTGAGGTCTTCAGGACAGAATGTTATGTCCCTCTGTATCTTTAGTAATTTGCTGTAGTAGGCTGTAAAATATCTCACTTCAAGAGTAGCCTTGGAGAGAAAGACCTGAAAGTCCTACTGGACTGTAATCTATCTCACCATGAGCTGACAGTGTGCCCTTTCTGGCAAGAAGGCCAATAATATTCTAGGATACTAGAAGAAGTGTGTGGCCTGTAGGTCTAGAGAGATTGTTCTCCCCTTTTACTCAGCTCTGCTGGGGCCGCATCTGGAGTACTATGTCCAGCTCTGGTCTCTCCAGTTCAAGAGACAGAGAACTACTGGAGACAATTCAGTGGAGGACAATGAAGATGATTGAGGCCTAGAGCATCTCTCTTATGAGGAAAGGTTGAGAGAGCCAGGACTATTTAGCCTTGAGAAGAATGAGAAGGGTGGCTGTAAGGAACATGGTGCCAGACTGTTTTCAGCTGTGCCCAGTGACAGGGTGAGGAGCAAGGGGCTCAAGCTGCAACAGAAGATGATTCATTTAGATATGAGGGAATAGCTCTTTACAGTCAAGTCACAGAGGACTGGCTGCCCAGGAAAGCTGTGGAGTCACGGTCTCTAGAGGTATTCAAAACCTGTCTGAATGTACTCCTGTGCAATGTGGTTTAGACAGTCCTGCTTTAGTGGGGTTTGGACCTGATGATCTTTTGAGGTCCCTTGTAAATCCCACAATTCATATCTATATTTGAATTTCATGGCACATGTTGACTTGGGAGTGCATCCCAAGACAAAAGCCCTATTGAAATTTAAACTGACCAGAGAGATTGTCCAGTATTTGGTCTTTCACCAAAATAAATCATGTTTTATTGATAATCTTTTATCAGTACTGCAGTTTTAACTTTCTCTCTTTAATTATCTGAATGTCTTTAAGAGTGTTGCTGGTGCAGTCATAGAGCCAGCCAGTTAGCTTGGTCCAGTAATCTTGTTTGGAGATCTAGGGAAAACTTCTTTCATTTTCAGATAAAATACAAATCTGTTTTGAGGTTTTCCATAAAGTAGGAGAAGGCAAAGAGAGGAAAGATGTAAATTCATTATAAAAAGAATATAGTTGCAACCCTTAACAAGTCTCAATTTGGCACAGAAATTAAAAATGTCACTGAAGTGTGTGCTTGAAGAGAAATGCATTTGTAAAGTCTTTATGAAGCTGACTTGTGCTAGAAGACAGTGGTAGGCGTTGCTAAAATGTTTGCATGGCATTTTATATCTAGAATTTAATTTAGGGAAGAAGAAGTGGAATTCTGCCCTCACATACTTCAACATAGCCACAGTTTACTTGTCTAAGAGCTATTTGGACTAATTTGAAAAGAGTATTTCACCCACAAAGCCTTACCTCTAATTCTGTGCTATGCTTGACAACGCTTAGTGTATGTAAAATACTGCAGTGTAAACTCTTTGATCATGGCGCAGCTAGATGCTGTTTTCCCATAGGCAGCAAGTATGTCTTGTATGGTTGTAGGAAGAGAATGAATGACAGTGATTTTTACCTTGGTACTGAAACTTGCCTGACGTAATTAATCATACCCTTTGAAGGTATTTGGGATTTAGAGACTGGAGGGTTCTGGTTGCCCGTTTCATTGATGATGATTATATTTGCATTATCTGCTTACAACTTACTATAATGTAGTTTGCTTAATTGTAAGGGTAAAGTATGTGCACTGGCTTTCAGAATGCTCATGCAATGGGAAAAAGAGGAGCAAGCAGAGCAGAATCCATGGGTTGACTGTGAGAGTTACCAGAACATTTGCTGGGTGGAAATGAAAGGCCTGATTCAGTATACTCTATACATTTCAGCAGCCATATTAATTCTGTAGGGCTATTCAGCCTGGTATTCTGGAGGGAAGAGATCAAAACATCCATGTGATTGAAAAATGTAGGTTACTTTGAGGACAAATATTCTGCTACTTTAAGTTTATATCTGTAGGGAGACAGAGATAGGAAAGGGTACATTCAGTAGCTCTGTAGGGAAGCAGTGTTCTTTTAGGAGAAAACCCTGCATTTTCTCTTCTAATTCAGTTTCTTTTTTCAGTCTTTACAAAGAAGTTGGGGGCGGGGGTGGGGTGTGGAAAAAGGGACATCCTTTCTCTGATTCTGTATTCTTGGATATCACAGATAGGAGGAGCAGTCTGATGCACAGTTTAAGGATGTCAGAGACTTCTTAATTATGCAGGACAGGTATAGTGCAAAAGTAAGGTTCTAAACCTGTATCTCCTTGCCAGGTGACTTCTCTTATCAATGGCTGCCTTGTAAAATATCTGAGGAATGAAAAGACTTTTTGTCTGGGTCTGTGCTGGGCTATGCTTCCAGGCACTCAGGAGCAATGCTTCCTTTTTTTATTCCTGAACACCTGGTTTAGCAAGGCATTGCAGGATGAGGGAATGACAGTCAAGGAAGGCAGAGTACACCCTTCTGATCTATAACATTTATTAAAAAAACCAATTGTTCATACACTTATCTAAACAGGGTTTTCTGAGGGGAAAAGAGCTGTGATGATGAAGATAAGTACAGGCTGAGTTTGTTTGGCCCTATGGTAATTTTCTCTATATTTACAGCTGTACTTTGACAATAGTGGTTTAACTTAGAGCTTGACAGAGTATCCTGTGACCATTATGGCACAGCAGCAAGCACTGTGATAGAACCCAAAATAATAGCTTCATTATAAATGGGATGCTGAACATAAATGTGTTCTGCTCCCTCTGTGATTGTGGGCTGTATTTCCTTTAGTTGTTAACTGACACTGTACATAACTTATCTCTGTTTGCCAAGGCAAATTGCTCTAGCCTTCGTCTTTCCCAGGAATCCTAAAGCATGTTTCTGGTTAAGAGATGCCCATCCCCCTCAACTTGCCCTTTTTATCAGCGACAAGGCATCTCTGCTCTTACACATTCAGTGATTTTGATACCCACCTGCCAAAGTATTAGTAGGAGGTTCATTGAACAATAGCTATTCCTGCTGTTCATATTTATCCAGCCAAACATCATTTGAAGAATAATAACAATCATTCTACAAACTCAACAAGAAATCCCAAGTGCATTTAATGATTTAAAGTCATGTCATGTGCTTTTTTTCCCTCCCATCCTTCTTGACATTTATGCTGCAATGTATTTTACTTTAGCATTTGTGGATTTACAATGGATGGCTTTCAATTTTGAAATAACTGTTTATAAGCTTGTCTATATGTTTCATCATCAGTACTTTGTAAAGACTGATGGATTTAGCCACAAAACTGCCATGTCTAATAACTGCTATTACTTATTTTCATTTTACCAATAAAGAATGAAATATTGAATGACTTGCTGAGATCACACATGGCACATTTGGTGTAGGCACAATTAGTGTTTTCATGTTTAACCTTCAGAGCAGACACTCTATACTTCATAGTGATGGAATGACATACTTAAAATTGAATGCACAAGAACTACTCACTAAAATACAGCTGATAGCCTCTTCACAATTTTTTTTTCAGAATGCCACCATCCTGCCAACAGCTCTTTAACTGCCATTTAAATATTTGACAATCCAAGACTGGATTTTTTTATCTCACTGTTGCTTCAAGATCCCATTCAGCCTTACTGCTGAGTAGAAACAGTCTTTTCAAGTAATTAGGGAGTCTGTTTTGCTGAGATGGGAATACTAATATATACTTCATAAAAAGAAATTCCCTTCCAGCTTAACCCATTCTATGATTCTATCAAAGCCAAAAGAAAAATCTACCTTTATGTGAATTTATTAATTTAGTTGCAGGTTCTGTTTATTTGCCTTTTTAGATTTTTACAAAAACTCCATGCTATTCTGTTATCCTCTTTCTCATATTTTTACTTTTAAATTAATGGTCTGAGCAAGAAGTAGAAGGGAAAGTTACATGAGTCAGAAGGAACAGGCAGTTCTGTGCTCTCTCAGAGCAAAGGCTTGTCTGAGAAGTGGAGGCCTAGAAGAGTCTAAGCTTGCATTAAACATCTCTTGCCTCTATGTGAAGGCGTAAAAGAAGGCCCTAGAAACCTCCTTAGAGGAGAATAGATCTGGGAAATGCCTTGGCTAATTACAAAGGTGTTTCTCCAAATGCTCACTTCAGATGCATTTCACAAAGAGCATGAGTTACTCTGCCTCTGTGCACAAAGACAGGAGAAAAAAAAAGTGTAGCTATTAATGCTTCTTTTGGCCTGCACATAAAATGTACTTAGTCTTCCACTAAACTACTCTGCTCTCACTAGAAGAGGGACATTGAAGTGTTTAAGAAGGTACAGAGGCAGCTACCAACCTAGTAAAGGATTTGAAGCGTGTTGTATGAGAAATGCTAAGGGATCTGGAGTTGTTTAGCATGAAGAAGAGGATATTGCTCTCTACTGCTACTTGAAAGGAGGTTGTAGAGAGGCAGGGGTAGGTCTTTTCTCTCTAGTGGGGAGTGATAGGATGAGGGAAAATGGCCTTAAGCTGCACCAGGAAGTCAGGAGGAATTTCTTTACTGAAAGCAGTGTCAGGCACTGGAACAGTCTTCTCAGGGAGGTGGTTGAGTCACCATCCCTAGAAGTGTTTAAGAGAAGGATAGATGTTGCATTGAAGGACATGGTCTAGTGGTGATGATGGGGCTAGGAAAAGGCTGGACTCAATCTTGAAGGTCTCTTCCAGCCAAAACTATTCTACGATCCTGTTCTACGATGTTGTGATTGTGCTTGGGTTTGGAACCTACCATCAGCAGAGGTACTCCAAAAATTAAAAATCTGGTGCTAGAAGAACCCCTTTATTTGGGATGTGGAGCCCAGCACAACTTTTTGGATTCTCTCCTTGATCTGAAGACTGTATTGTGCATAGCCTAGAAATAAATGCATAAATCACTCATCAGCTGACTTTAGCTTGAAAAAGACATACCAAGTTGCTGAGGAGTTCTTCCCAAAGAAATGTGACCATGAAAAGGCAGCCAAATGTGAGCTATTAATTTTCTTGTGCAATATATGCAACTGAGCATCTAATCTAATTTATAGGCCATTTGAAATATAAAATTAATGACATGTATGATTTATTTTAAGGTCTGCTATGAATTAAATGCATCAGCTGGTTGTTGGGCTTTTTTCTCTAAACAATTATCTGGTTTGGAAACTTAATCAAGTCTGTAGGTAAAATTATTGTCTCAATTCTGAAAGACCTGCAGCTGTCTGGAACTTCAGAGAAGATTTATAGGGGAAAAAACTATTAAAAATTTTGTAGCCTTTTGCTTAATAACTTGAATGAAACATGTGCTCTATTTGACTTGCAGTATCTGGCTTTACAGTGACCATGATACTTTTGGAACACTCTCAGCAAAACTGAAAATATGAGAATTCACGTAACAAGATTAAATTAGCTTACAGTTATACTACAAAGTTCTTGTGACAGTTAAGGATCCCTGAGTATTTTATCTTGGCCATTTAACACTGATGCCAGTAGGATCTAAATGTCAAAAATCTCCTTAATAACTTGTAGGTGTTCAGTAGACAAGGCTATATTTTGCATTTGCTTTGGGTGACTTTATTTTCTTCTCACTTTTAATAATGTCGGGTAACGTGGAGAGTTTGCAACTTGCCAAGCCTGATAGAAAACATAATAATCAGTCTTGGGACACAATGACTTCTGATCAGTAGTCCCATATACATTTCAGTGTGTGCCTCTTGAAGAACATTTTTCTTTGATTCTCTGCATCTCTCACTGGCCTGAGGAAAGCTACTAGTCTGGGAAACAAGGAACTGAATGTACAAAGGGACTGCCAGATCATGAGATCCTTGCTGTCTTTGTTTCCTGCAACTAAATGGTATTTAAGAAAATTTAAAATGTCACAGCTGTTTCAAAGGGATGCAAAATAAATTAGAACTATTTAGAAGGAGCTGTGGGAGGTTGTGGATTTGTGTGTTCATAATATGAATCCAATTTGAGTGGCTCCCACTTACAAGTAATTTTGTCATCAGTGTTATATCACATAAATATACAGACAGAAGGAGTTTGTATAGGTGTGTGTATGTATGCTTGTGTAGATATAGAAGTATTTAAAAACAAAACTCTGTATCAGTTACACAATAAATGCTTTTTCTCTGTTCGCTTCATCTTCTAGTTGCTGTAACAAGGATGGTACCATTCCTTTTACCATTCAAGGAGTCTATACCACTCCTTTTGTTTTGTGTGTGTTTATCAATACAATGTGGCTTTTCATGAAAGCACAGCCGGCTTTTTATCCTAGCTTAATTACTGTTTTCAGTATTTTATCATCTCATCTTTTTTATATCCAGTAGTAATCAAAGTGATAAATCAATAGAAGGCTCCAAAGAGCATCTAGTAATCTTCTTGAAGTTTACTTGTCAATATTTCACTTCTATTAGGACCTCATACTGGTTCTAATTGTGCCTTGTACAACTGAATGCAATTGTGCATTCAAATAAACCATACATACAATACATGAGGAAACCAGGGCTCTTCTGATCACTTTTGTTTTCCTNAATACATGAGGAAACCAGGTACAATTCTGGAGGAATTCATGAGGAAACCAGGTACAGATATCTTCTGATCACTTTTGTTTTCCTGATCTTTATACAATCAAGGTCTGACATTAATTATCCCTGTATGCTACTATGCTTACAGGTATTAGTCTAAATTTTCTTTCTGGCAAAAATCCCAGTGGCTTCAGTAACAGTTTGCCTGTTAAGATTTATAGCCGTCCCTGATGGAGCAGCCAGAGTTCAGCTGTTCACAGTGTCACTCTGAAGCTCAACAGGAAGAAGGCATGTGATGCTTATAGAGCTCTCCAGCCCAGGAGGAAGAAGGGTCCACAGTGTGGTCTGGTCAACTGACATGTAACACAGTTCTTCAGGGTGGGTGACTTTTTCTACCTAGATCTTCTGGCTGTGGCATAATAACACAGGACCTTCAGAGGCTGCTAGAACTGGAGGCCAAACCTTGTGTTGAAACAAAAGCTGACTTGTGGTATCAGTGCAGTAGTGGGTATTCAGTGTTCCAAAACTTTCCATGGGCTGCAGGATCGAGTTTCAAGTGAGAAAATCCCCTACTTGGTTATAAATCTAAATTTTTTTCTCTGTAGCAAGTGTTTGGCATGTTTTATACGCTTAGAGTATAAAAGCAAATAGCAAGAATAAGCTGAACTTAGTTCAAGATTATTTGGGTGTACTGCTCTTAAAATACCATTCTGTGATTTGGGGAAGCAGGAACTGAAGAGACTGGGAACGCCTAATGACTTTTCATAAATAGACTGCATTGGCAGATATGCCTATGTAATTTCCTGCTCTTGAGAGCTTTATGACCTCTTCAGCATCGAGTCTGTCTTTCACCACAGTCATTCATCTACTGAAGAGAATGAATCTTGCAAGAAATGGTCCTAAGTAGCGAAGCAGCTTTGTTGCTCTCCCTTAGCAAATTATCATAAGCTTCCTCAGGATTCTCCATTGGAACACCTGAAGTGTTGCAGTTTTGAAGAGTGTTTAATTATAGGCCTAGTGAAATTTGAATAAGGGTGGCACTCAGCAGGCCCACAGATGTTGAAGCAAATTATACAAAGCACTTTGTTGAAAGAGGAACCTTTTTAAACCCAACTACTCAGAAAGATCTCTCATAAGTTTATGCAACAGTTTTTACAATGAAATTCCCTACTGTCTTTACCCCATAATGATAATACACAAATAAAAAACATTCTCAACTTCATGTCAGTCCAAGCTCAGTCTAATGTAGTTGAGGTAGATGTTTGTTTTGCAGATAGGTTTAGAAGAAATTAGTTTTTTCTTTTTTCTTTTTTTTTAAATACAATTATATTTAGAAAATGTATTTATTAAAGGAAAAGAAAAACACAGATTTCACCTTTTTACCCTTTGATTTTCAGTGTTTCTCTAGGAAAAGATGAGATTTTTTTTTCATTCAGTAATACCTGCCAGTTTGTCATGTATAATTTCAGATTCAGATCAATAAAGGTATTAGACTTATGATTTACAGCACAATTTGAACAAATAATTTTACAATGCTAATCATATACTGACTTAATGAATTACCATGTATTAGTTTTTTTAAGATAGAACTTCTGAGAAAGGGAAAATTATTATTTTAGTCTTTAGTGAAGGAGGTTTGTGGTAGGTCTTATTTTACTTGTCTTCACAGAGGAATTTGGTATGGTATCACATGGGAAGTTAATACAGGTAGGAAAATGGTTACTAATAGAAGAATTGTAGTGGGTATGACAAGAGTGTGTGAAAGTAGGAGTAGCTTCCCTCCATGCTAGTAGAAATTGTCATATATTGGCTTTTGGTCTGGTGTTTTTAACATTGCCATAATTTGTCAATAAAAATAGGAGCATGCCAGTAAAGTCTTCTGATAGACATGATTCCTTCTCATTTGTGATAGAGAAAGACTAGAAAATCATGTAAAAAATAATTAGGAGAAGGTGGCTTATGAAAAAGTCGTGGACTAGTATGTTGTGGTTTAACCCCAGCTACCAACCAGGCTCCACTCAGTTGCTTACTCAACTACTCCCTACCTGCCCTGGGTGGGATGTGGATAAAAATAGGAAAAAAAATCATAGAATCATTCAGGTTGGAAAAGACCCTTGAGATCACAAAGTCCAACCCAGTAACCCTGAGTGGTAACCAAGTTCACCACTAAACCCTATCTCTAAGTACCAAAGTACTAAATGATCTTCAAATGAATTCAGGAATAGCCACTCAGCCACCTCTCTGGGCAGTCTGTTCCAAGGTCTGACTACTCCTTCAGTGCAGCATGAGGTCTTTCCCTCTTGTGCTATCGCTAATTACCTGTGAGAAGAGATTAGCACTCAGCTCTCTACATCAACTCTTGTAGACATTGGATAATTGGTCTCCCCATAGCATTCTCTTCATCAGGCTCAACACACTCAGTTCCATCAACCACTCTTCATAAGACTCGACTTGTCATCTAATCCCTTCTCCAGCTTCTTTGCTCTTCTTTGTACCTGCTCCAGTACCTCATTGTCTTTCTTGAACTGAGATGTCACAAACCATTCATAGGTTCCCTACTCCTGGTGGTCACGTTATTTCTAATACAGGTCAGGATGCCATTGGCNTGCTCCAGTACCTCATTGTCTTTCTTGAACTGAGATGTCACAAACCATTCACAGGTTCCCTACTCCTGCTGGTCACGTTATTTCTAATACAGGTCAGGATGCCATTGGCCTTCTTGGCTACCTGGGGCATGCTGCTGTCTCATTCAGATGATTGCTGACCAGTACCTGCAGCTTCCTTTCTCCTGGACAGCTTTCCAGCCACACTTCCCCAAGCCTGTAGCATTGCATGGGGTTGTTGTGGCCCAAGTGCAGGACCCAGCACTTTTCCTTGTTGAAGCACATACCACTGACATTGATCCAGTCTGCTAAAGTCTCTCTGTAGAACCTCCCTACTTTACAAGGGACTGCATAAAGTTCTGCATGGTAAGGCTTTAGTAGTGGGGAGACTTGAGAACTGCTAGAAGCTTCCCCTATGTCCAGTAGAATCAATGTCAGCTGCTGCACTATGGAATTGCTGCTGGTCAAGGCTGAGCAGCCCATCAGTGACGGTTTTAGCACATATTTAATAATAACTTATTTAAGAAGGGTGGTGGTGGTAAAACAGAAATTACTGCTGCAGCTAAAAATAGGATTAAGAGTATCTCAAAACAACTTTGCAGATACCAAAGTCAGTCAGGAAGGAGTAGGGGCAGGTGCTCCAGGCATCAGGACAGAGATGATCCTGTAGACTGTGGTGAAGACCATCTACAACTCATAGAATTAAATAGTGGAGTAGATACCCACCTGTAGCCCATGAAGGATCCCATGCTGGAGCATGTGGATGCCTGAAGGAGACTGATCCTGTTGGAAGTCCATGCTGAAACAGGCTCCTGGTGGGATCTGTCAACTCTTGGCGAGAAAAAAAAAGCCCACACTGGAGCAGGTTTTCTGGCAGGGCTCCCAGAAAAGGCATGTGTTGCAGTAATTGTTTGAAATACAGTTATGATTTAGGAGGTACATAGTTTAATAATTATTTTTCCTATGCATATCAAAAATGTATTATGTAATGGGAACACCTGAGAACCTAAACTTCTATTCCATATTAGTTTGATTCTGAATTCTTACTTCTGCTTCTGACTTGATCTTTTACTTTTGGCACTGATTAGATGTACAGTATCATAGCCCATGTTGTTATTAGTATCCAAACACTGATTATAGGGCAGCAGATGTCAGAAAAACATTATAGTTAAAAGGACAAGAATGTAGAAGCCAAATTTTGCCCTAGCGGAAAACGTCTTCTTTATGAGGAGCAAGTGCTGGAGTGTTTTGCCTGACACTAGTTTACTGCATTACTCAAAGTGATTTTTATCAGAGTAATTGGAAAAAATAGGACTGTGAAAATTTAAATATCCTTTGGTGATGATAGAATATTTATTTCCTACTCCATTGTGTAAATTGAACAAGCAATAGATTCATGCTAGTGCAGCGTTCGGCTTTTCCAGTACTGGTGATAAAGGCTTCATGAATCAAGCTTTACCGTGCAACTGACTCCAAAATTAAATTCCACTAGTCTCACATAACCATGGAATTTATTAAAAATAATAATATTAGCATGTCACTAGTTGGCCACACTGAACAGGCCTAGGGTGAATTAACTAATGAATTTAGGAAAAGTACTAATCAGTTGAAAACAGCAGGGAGGATGCACTTACCACTTACGAATCAGAGGCAAAAAACTGAAGGAAGTTGTAGACAGGTTGGGATCTTCTCCCAGGCAACTAGTAATAGGACAAGAGGGCATGGCCTGAAGTTGTGCCAGGGGAAGTTTAGGTTGGATATTAGGAAGCACTTCCTCATGGAAAGGGTGATCAGACACTGGAATGGACTGCCCAAGGAGGTAGTGGAGTCCCCATCCCTGGAGACAATTAATAAAAGACTGGACTTAGTGCCATCATCTAGCTGATGTGGTTGTAGGCTGGATTTGATGATCTTAGAGGTCTTTTCCAGCCTCAATAATTCTGCGATTCTGAAATTTGGGGAAAAACATGAAACAACAGGAAAAGCCCCACACAAAACATAGAGAAAGCAATCACACGGTTCTTACATGCTTGGACACATCTTTTTTATCTCCTTTCTCTCAGGGAGAAAAAACCCTGAGCAGTCTTTTTTACTGTGGCAACATGGCATCCCTCCTAACAGGAGACAAGTCCTCCATGATCTTTCTCCAGCTGGTGTGGGTGTTTTCTGCTGGCTATGGGTCATCCCAGCACTTGACTGTTCCAGTCAGATTCACTTCTTCAGAGCCAACAGTTCCTTTCAGGATAAGTCACCAGCTCCATGTCCTCAGGGCCAGTCCCCTCCTTTGTCATGTCATCCTCCACAGGCTACAGACAGGACTATCTTCCTCCATGCACTTTATCGTGGTGTTTCAGGGTCTCTTCTCCTTTGCTGAGCTTTTTGGTTTTTTTCTTGTTTCTGAGTTGCCCATGCTATTTTTGTTTTCTCTAGAAGCCAAAGAGTAAAAGCCTCAGTCTTTATTCAGTGACGTGACCTTTATGATTCGTACATGAAATGTGTGTTGAGTTAATGGCACTTATCTATGAGAGTCCAGTAGCATATTAATCCTGTTTAATTACTTGCCACTGTTGCCCACTGGGTATAAGATACTCTGAGTAGTCTGTATTGCTTCTCTTTTTGAAGTCTTGCTGCACACTTGTTAGGGCAGACTCTGCCAGCTTGCATTGCCATACCCTGACCTGATAATCCTTTGTCTAAATCTTCCTCACTGATGCTGCACCATACAGTATGGTGTGCAATTTATCTAGTGTGGGACTGAAGAATGGCTAAATTCATTCATTTAGGTAGAGATTGCATCAGCCTTCTTGGCTGCAGGATGATGGCAATTTCACAAGGTTGGCATTTAACTTTAATGAGTGCTCTGGTTATATGTAGCAATAAAAGGCAAATAGCACAAGCTGATCTCTCTCCCAGCTGTCCTCTGACCCTAACCTCCAAGCAGCAGTGTCAAAGTTCATTCAGTGTGAGGGAACGTTGAAGGCAAACAATAAGGTTATTACACCATTATCTGGTAATAACTGGAACAGGAACACAGAGTGAGGTCTACTCCTCGTATGAGGCTTTTCTAATGTTTTAGTTTAGCACTGGATGTCCTCCAGAGCTGGCTGAATGGCTGAGAAGATCACAGATTTCATTGCAGTACTCAGTCTGTGGAAAAAACCCAACGTTCTGTTGTTCTTTTTCTCCAGTCCTATGACATTGTATGATTTGTGAACTGAATTTTTAATTCAGTGAAAATTTTTTTCCTCTCTGCCAAATTCCATAAAAATAGTTTTTGCTCTTAATGAGGCTCTTGTGAAGTATGGATTGTCATGTTGTGATATGCTGTGTGAGCCTGGCTTCTGTTTAAATCTCTACCAGTTTAAAGGCAGAGATTGTAGCTATTCACATGGCACTACTGTGACATCTGGATTGCTTATAGACATCATGTCCCTCTTACCCAGTATTTCCTTTTCAAAACCTACAAGAGTGTGATTTTCAAGACTATAGTTAAGTTCTGAAAAGTTAAGATCTCACAAGACTCTTAAAACACAGGTATTTGAAGATTGAAGACAGCCTGTTCAAAAGGGAATTAGGATTTCTTAAAATGTGAGGGTTTTTCAGGTGTATGTTTTATCAAGTTGAATTTGCACAGATGCATGTGCAAGTTTTCCTAAGAGATTGTGCATACATTTTCCTTTTTTTGCCTTTATTTATACCTCACTCACTGTGACGGTTAGGTCTCTGCATTGTATCTTCTTGCCTTACAGTGTTTACTTTAGGTAACTTGGGGACGAATGTTCAAGAATATCACCACTGTGATTCTAAGACTTCAGTTGTCTCCTGGGGCTCTGCTTTTGGAAGCATGCTTTCACAGTTTCTGACTTCATGAGAAAATTCTGACTAAACAATAGCGTTGAATTCCATTAGGAACCGTGTGTTTTTTTCTGGGCAAAATAAAGCGAAGGTGGCTATTTTCCCATAAGCTACATGTTTAATTTTCTTGCAGTCTATCTCCACACAACACATAAGCTGTTCCTCTTGTCATTCATTAATTTTCCATTTGAGATGCTTGTTCAGTCATTACTTTCTGTCAAGTTCCAAAGAATGTATTTATATAGGGATTTTTCAACTCCTCCTTTCTATGAAGTAATTATAAATTGAATCATTTGCTATCTGCTTGTCTATATTCCAAGCCAAGTGATTGTTGGATGTGCCTGCGATTGCATCGGTTATTATTTTATGTATTTCAATTTTTGGAGTAATCACTGACAATTGCTGTCCATTCTTCTGCATCTCAAAGACTGCACACTGATGGGGAAAATCACACAGCTGAATGTGTGATGTCCTCTCCATTTAAATACCAGTATGTCTGCTTTTGTTTAGCATTCAGCCATAGCAGTTTTAGTTTAGCTGTTGAAATTGGTCTCTATAAACAAAGTATGTATTTCTCTGATAAAGGGAAATGGGTACATATGGTACAGTGTAATGCAGTAGTTGGTTTGTAGCTGCGATTAAAGTATGTCCGCTTTTTGTAGAACTGCTGTAGAATTGGAAGCATTATTTAGTTTATTTTGAAGAGTCTTTAGCGCTAATGAATGGCAGTGACATGAGAGAAACAGAAATGTTATGGTTATGAAAGTCATTGTACAGTGACCCATGATGGCTCGCTTTCTCTCTCTGTCATGTCAGGTTGCTACATGGGATTTATGTGTCTGGATGCTTGTTCTGTCATTGGCCTCTCTGCTAAAACTCCCAACAATCAGAGTAACTGGAAGTGTAAAGAGTGGTTTTGGGTCATGTCTTCAGAGATATTTAAGCTGTTACAACCATGGGATTTTCGTATGCAAAGACCGTTTTGTGTGTCAATATCTAGGTCTTCATTTTTGGCTTTTTTTTTCTTTTGCAATGCATGTGCATACAGAGAAGTGTATCAAAAGAGACGAGCTGAGCATGTTGCTCCCCATCCAACAGAACCTTCAAACATGCACTTGCTGTCAAGTTGTCAAGCTTTTGGGAAATCCCATTGAAACACCTGTGAGTCCTTGACTGGAACAGAATAGATTCGGCATCCTTTAGCCTGGCACAATAGACAACTACTTGTTTAGCCAGAAATTGCTCATCACATGTCCAAAAAAAAAGGGACTGTGATTGCCAACTCTGTTTGTGTCCTTTGGATCACTGAATAGTTACTGAACAGATCAGATGTTTATATCTGATGACCCAGAAGCTAAACGTTATGTCACCATTACTACACCATTTCTCTAGCGAGGAAGCATTGAGCGCTCACTGGTGTATGCTGATTACCTTTTTGGGTCAGTGGCTAGTAAGTCTTTCAGATTCATTGAAATATGGGCAGTTCAGTCTTTCTGTATAGAAGAGCATTGTGCCTTTCCTAAAAGTGAAAAAGTGGGAAGGATTGCACAGCCTGTTTGGTTTACTGAGCTTGATGGTGAATGAACAGAAGGAATGCACTAGGCAAACAAAGCATTTCATACAGCCTCATGAACAACAGATACCACGTTTTGCCCAGTCTGGACATGCTGTATTGTCTGTGTACACACTGTATGTGCCAAAGCTTTAGCACCCTCAAACTCTTGCACAGATTACTTAGAAAGCTGAGCTATAGTTAATTATTTTTTAATCATCTTGTGCCATACTGCTGTGATTTCTTTCTTCTCAGTTTTGAGTCACAGAATATCAGTGGAGACTGAACTAGTTGTTTGTTGTTTTTTTCTATGGGGCAACTGCTGTCTGGAAAGGGTTTTTAATTGTTGTTGCACATGAATAAGTAAAAGAATGTTTTTAGTCTCTGCATTGGCACAGGTGTAAAATGCCGGTGCTATATTCTGCAGCCAGTATTTGTGGTTTGACTGAACTAATATCCTCTGAAATGTTATGATTATTTAATGATTTGAATGCACTCCTATGGAGAAAAGCAACATGTTTGTCATCTGATGATAATGGAGTTTTTGCATGGCACCCAGAGGAAGCATTGCCTCAGTTCTCACATCTGAGGTTTCACAGATGTCTTCTGTATTGTTGAGAAAAAGAAAGGATGGGTAAGAGAAGGTGTTAACTGCAAGTGCCAATAGATGTCTCCAATTTAATGCTCTGCGGTTTGGTTTTTGTAAAGCTTACCAAAGCAATGGCCCCTTGCTTATCTGGGGAAGTAACTGGTTAGAAAAATGACATGTAATTCTAAGTAACTGTGGGTGGGTTGTGTATTCCTGTTGTTTTTCTTTTTAAAAGGGTTTAATTAATGTGTCTCGGGTTTGTTTGGTTTTTTTTATAGTTTGGTCATGCACCAGTAAAGGAACTAAGCTTTTTTACAGTGACTTGAATGTGACCTATGCTACAATTATCTTTAAATTAGCAGCTAACATAAGATGGTGCTGGAGACTGAAGATGGTTTGCTGCTTCCAAGAGAGATGTTAAGGAAATCCTGAATATTTGTTCAGGGATGATTTATACTCCCACAAATAGCCCACCTGGTTCTTACATTTTTCAAAACAGTTGTACGTTGAAATAGATCCAGATAATCCCGGAAACATTTTTACAACTCAGTTATGTTCAATCTGCTCCAGCTGAGGATGGAACTTGCCTTCTTTGTTTCAGAAGTCTTCATGAGTTGTGTGGAAGCATACTCTCGTATTTGTCTTATAAGTGGAGTAATTCCATTCAGAGTGACTATATCTTCTGAAGACATAACCTACTGAATCACTTTAGTCTAGAGACTGCAGCTGAGGCACCGTACAAGAGCCAAGATACAAGATAAAATGATTAAGGAGTTGGTATACTGTTTTGGCTCTATAATTTCCTAAGTAAAACTCAAGGCTTCTGGCAGTAGCCAAGGGCAGCAGAAAAATCTATTGCTGTTGCTGCATAGGGCAGATTTTACCACCATTGGACATTTAGTTGAATGCATGTAAAACAGAATAAGCAAATATGCTTTAACATGACTTAAAGAATTTTGCCATCTTTTCTTATCATTGTAGCTCCATTTAGTCCCATCTCTGTGAGAGCTTTTTTTAGGGAGAAAACCCAGTATACTCTTTATCAGTCTTTGCTTATGTCTATGGATACTTGTTCCTGCTACTGTAATTCTTTGGGCACTATAAAATCAGCAACACCTAAGACTGGAAGTGTTTACCAGGTCTTCTTGAGCTCTAGCTGCAGTGGTTACTGAAACAAATCAGTACAATTTTTTTAACATTTAAAAACACCAGCTCTGGAAGTATTAAGGGACAAATAGTGTTGAGGGTCATGGTTTAGGGGTCACCTGGAAGCACTAGATCAGAAGTTGGACCTGATCTTAAAGGTCTTTTCCAACCAAAGATACTCTGATTCTGCGCAATTGGATGTGACAATGGGAATAGGCTCACTTTGGGATTTCATTGTGTGCTATTGTAGGACTTTCTTTATTGGTGTCTTTTGATGCTGTTGGGTTTTCAGTGTGTGTGATGTCACATAGAATCCATGTTTTACAAAAACTCCTTGTTTTCATTTAACCCAGGTAGCCACCTGGCTTGCCTGATTGTATCTGTTCTGGATTGTTTGGATTTTCTTCTCCTGCTTTCTAAAGATGTATTAGAGACTGTCCCTTGCTTGAATACTGAGTTAATGTCCTTGTTATGTGAAATCACAGAATGCCAGGAATTTGTAGGGATCTTGAAAGATCATTTAGTCCAATCCCGCTGCCAGAGCAGGATCACCTAGAACAAGTTGCACAGGAACGTGTTCTGGTGGTTTTTAAACATGACCAGAGAAGGAGACTCCACAACCTCCCTGAGCGACCCTTTCCAGTGCTTTGTCACCCCCACCATGAAGAAGTTCTTTCTCATTTATGTGGAACCGTCTGTGTTTGAGCTTACATCCACTGCCCCTTGTCCTGTCATTGGATGACACTGAGAAGAGCCTGGCTCTGTCTTCCTGGCAGTCATCCTTTCTGTATTTATAAATATTAATGATGTCACCCCTCAGTCTCATTTTTTCCAAACTAAAGAGACCCAGCTCCTTCAACCTTTCCTCATCAGGGAGATGTCCCACTCCATCATCTTTACGGCTCTGTGCTAGAGTTTCTTGAGCAGTTGTGTATCCTTCTGGAACTGAGGAGCCCAGAACTGAACATAATATTCCAGATGTGATCTCACTAGGGCAGAGAAGAGGGGAAGGAGAACTTCTCTTGATGTACTAACCAACCCCCTTCTTATCCACCCCAGGATGCCATTGGGCCTTCTTGGCCATAAGGGCACATTGCTGGCTCCTGGTCATCTGGCTGTCTACCAAGAGCCCCAGGCCCCTTTCTGCTATGCTGTTCTCTAACAGGTCAGTCCCCAACCTATACTAGTACCTGGGGTTGTTCTTGCCAAGATGCAAGACTCGACCTGCCCTTGTTGAATTTCATGAAGTTTCTCCCCGCCCAGCTCTGCAGCCTGTCTAGGTCCTGCTGAATGGCAGCACAGCCCAAATCAGATGACAACGAGAGTCAGAAATGACCTATAAAATAATTGTGGTTTAAAAGATCTGTTCTGATGAAAAATAGATCTTTAGATTACTGTCTTTAGAACTGAAAGCCACCAACTGAGAAAAGATGGGAAAACTAACAAGGATGAAGCTTGCGACCCAAACACTCTGCTTTCATCTTTTCATAGTATTAGAAAGACATACCCAGTAAAGTGAAAGGAACAAGAGAAAAAGCTGAAGAAAAACAGGAAGGATGGGTTTTTTTTGTCTTGTTTTGTTTTTCCTGTGACTCATGTTTAAAACGTAAGTGCGCTGACAAAATTTATGAAGTCTAGGAGCTCTGCTGAACTTCAAAGAGAGTAAATCAGTTACAAGAAAAATATGTACATCCCCAATTTTGGTGACAGAAATATGCTTCAGCATTCTTAAGGCTGTGATACATACAATTCTTAAATGCTGTTATTTCACAGGAACTTAATTTTCCTCAAAGGCTAGCATCTCCCTTCATTCCTGATATTATGTAGGGAACTATTAACCATTAAACAGCTTCAAAGACTTTAAAAGCTTTAAAGCTTTCAAAGCTTTAAAGACTTCTGTTCTCCACTTGCTAGCACTTTGAAAAGAGCTTTCCATTATCATATGAAAAATGGAAGTCGATGTGTGTACTTAAGGAAATGCAAGCCACTTGGTTACATTTTAGCTCTGTGTATTGGAGTAGTAGGGGACTAGATAAATACATTTTGTGGTAATAATGGTTTATTGGACAACTGTTAGGCTTGCTTTGGCTGTGAGATGATGCACTGCCACATTCATTCTCTGTTCTGGATCAATTTTTCCCCTACATCTGTACAGAATTCCTATATAGATTTTATTTATGTGTTTTCATCTATCACTCCGATTTTGAAAAGAGAGAAGAAAGAAATTAATATCAGACTTTGCATTTAGATGGGAAGGGGGGAGGCAAAAAGCTGTGAATACAGAGGTTTTTTTGTAATTAGTGTTACTTTAAATCAGTCATATGTTTAAAAATTTTAGCAATAAAAGTTATATTAATGTTGGATATTCTGGTTAGATATTAAGAATTTTCTTTTATACTGTGAGCATGATCAAATACTGCAATGGGATGCACAGAGAGGTTGTGGTGCCTCTTTGCTTGGAAGTGTTCAGTATTTGCTTGGACATAAGCTGGAGCAGCCTGATCTAAATAGACCTGCTTTGAGCAGATGTTGGAGTAAACTATCCTGTAAGTCCCTTCTAGCTTTAGTTATTCTGTGATTCTGTTGACTGTTTTGAAGAAACTCGCTGTTTGCCATACTGTCAGGAAAAGGAGTTCACTATGTCTCCTCTTTCCCACAATGTGGTAAGGTTGCAAAGGTAAGCTTCTAGAGGAAGCTATGTTATACACCATGCATTTATGAACAGTCTACTTAAAACCTAGCAAACTGAATTACTGAGGTGGTTATTCAGGGATGTGTTTGGAGCGATGCAAGAGGAAGAAAAAGAATATTTGTGAGTCTTAGAGAAATAAATATTAAGTTATTTTTACATTAATAAAATTAATGCCATCTTTGCTGTAAATGCTCTGCAGGCAATAGAAAGGAGTTGTATGCAGCATTACACCCTTATTGATTCTATTGCTGAGCAACTATTACTCCATGAATTGATTGACTTCCCTTTCTGAAATGCTTCAGAATTTTGCTTACAAGATGTATTTTACCAGGCTGTCAGTTTATGGGGAAAGATGGAAGGAAAATACCTTTTATGGCGGATGAAAGGGCAACAGAAATAACAGCTGCTGTTACAGCTGCTGAACGTGGTAGTTTTCAAAAATGAGTAAGCCATTCGGGACAACATGGGGCATGTGCAAGCCAGGTTAGGATGAAATCAAGTCACATGAGACTCTTCAGCTATATATAAAATAGGTAGGTGATTATTTCTGTTTAAGGATAGAGTACCTCCTCATCCATTTACAATTTCATGGATTAATGACTGGGTCATGACAGTGCACTGATACTTTATTGAAAGGAAAACACCTTAGTGCCTCTTTCTGGTCTGTCATTTACCATATGTATGCCTAAGTCACCTCTGTAATGTAGCTGATCAAATACAATGAAACAATTACAGGGTGCAGTCCCAGTTATAAATTACTTTGCACAGATCACTCATGTTAAATTCCTCTGCAAATAGCCCCACTTTTTGGTTCTGCTCCAGCTGGCCTGGCTCAGCATTATTCAGTGTTGCGATTTTCACTTGAGTCTCACTTGCAGCATCCTTCAGAAATGAGTAGCAGATGCCCAGTTTGATGGTGCGGGTCCTCTGATCATTGAGCACATATGCTCTTTTGTCATTCTGTCTCAATAATTGAAAGTACTGTCAGATGAGAAAACAAAACAAAATCATGCTAAGATCCTAAGCAAAAATGTTTCTTCCTAATTAGCTGGATGAATTTTCAGTTTACAAACAGTTCCTCTGCACATTTATCATCTTCTGTCCAGGGAAAGTCTGTCTGTACTGATAGCTCTGCTTTGCCTCCTGAGTGCCCCATTGTAAAAAAACTTTTGGTTGCTAATCTGACTTCATAATTAAGAGTTTCTTGTTATCTCCTTGCCTGTTTCTGTTTTCTGGCATTTGTGCTGTTCATATGTATGGGAATAGGTATCGTCTGGATACACTACTATTAAATAGAAAAATGGTATTGGTGGAATAAGAAAACTTCTTGGAGATCTCTTTACCAAAAATTGCTTGCACTTTTGGAAATCGCCAGCTTTGGATTTCAGTATCACATGCACTGAAATGGAAACTCATTTTCTGTATTGATGCATGGTTTTGTTTGCTTGGGTTTTTTTACTTCAGTGTAAAGATAGATTTTATTTAAAATTGCTTCAACTGAATGTTTGAAAATAGCGTGATTAAGCCCTTTACCCATTTGGATGTGAGAGAGCAAGAAAACAAGCAAGAAGAGAACAGAACAGGGTAGAAGTAATTAAAAGGTTGCTTGTATCTGCTTTCATCATACAGTATCTGTCAGAGAATACTTCACAACGGATTTTTTGATGGCACATCATATGATATTGATAGAGGAGTGTCTTGGATTGTATCACTCCTAAGCAGCACATTCAAAGGAATGATCAGTGCAGAAAGCAATGAAAGAGCAGTTTTCTGAAATTATTTGACGTGTTAAGAATTAAGACAGAAGTTTCTGTTCTTCGTTCAGTGGTAGATAACACAGAGCAGGGTGAAGCATGGAATAATTAATGCTAATTTACTAAATTTTGACTTGGGGGATTTGACTTTCCTATCAAAGAGAACTGTAGAAGTTACTAGTTAATGAGAAGTGATGGGACTTGAAGTGATGTTTGAAAGAACTGTGGGAACAAAGAGACACAAACTCCAATTACAAAATTGATAGCAGTTTCAGGAGATGAATTATGGGAACACGAAAGGTCTGATATTTGAGGATATGAGTGGAATATTTTTTCTGGTAAGATAAATTGGTTGTGATAGATTAGATAAATGAGATCTTTTAGAGCTTTCTTGAAGCTGAAGAGCTGTTATCCACAAGGAGAAATGTGCTGTGGAGATGAATATTAGAATCCTATCTTTACAGTTAGCTTCCTTCCTTAGGAATAAGCTGGCTGAATGAAAAGAAGCAAACTGTGTTGTTCAGAATTACATATCCAGTATATATAAATTTAATGGATAGGCTTAGGAGTACCCCTGTTCCTTTTTGAAGTGCCTTCTGAACAATTCCCGGGTTGGATGTAAGGAGACACTTGTTTTCGACTTCAAAAATAATTGTGCAGGAAAGATAAGGATCATATCAGCTTGCATCTGCTCTTATTTTATCTCTACTGACTCAACTGTCCTCAGGCTTTTAAGAGATTTATAACTAGACAATTGAGAAAAACTAGTAAAATATGCAGTGAAACAAGAATAATAATTACCATGAGAGAAACAGTGAAAAGGCTTGTTGCCAGTTTTATAGACATCGACTAATCAGAATAATTTAAGTCTTGGACACGTTTCAGAAAGGCCATTTATGTAACAGCTCCAAGTGAACTGTCTAGCTTAGGAGCTTTTTATCAGTTGCTAATGTATCAGCTTTCATCCTGAGAAAACAGAAGATGCTGCTAATAATTTTGAAGAATTCTGTAGTAAAAACCACAGATGAAATACACATCTTCTGTCAGGTAAAGTTGCAATTTTTCTAACTGATGGAAGGATAGGTTTTGTTTCTCCCTTGTGTCTTCCTTCATTGACAGTAATAGTAGCTGTGTTTCACATTCCTGTTTTTCAGTAAATTCTTTATGCAAAATCAGTGGATGGCCTCTAATGACAGAGGTAGTATTGAGGGAATACACCCTTTACATGGTCTTGAAACGTTCTTTAATTACATCAATTATTTCACAGAACCTCCTATCTGAAATGCTAAGTGCCAGGTCCTGCACTTGGGTTATAACTACCCCATGGTTTATGACAGATTGTGGTTGGAAAGCTGCCCATCAAAAAAGGATCTGCAGGGTATTGGTCAACTGAATATGAGCCAGCAGTGTGTTCAGGTGGCCAAGAAGGCAAATGGCATTCTGGCTTGTATAGAAAGTGTGGCCAGCAGGATTAGGAGGTAATTGTTCTTCTGTACTCAAAACTGGTGAGGGTGCACCTTGAACATTATGCTTAGTTTTGAGCCCCTCGCTATGAGAAGGGCATACAGGTGAGGGACTGTGTCCAGAGAGGAACGTTAGGAAAAATTTCTTCACTCAGAGGATCGTTGGACATTGGAACAGGCTGCCCAGGGTAGAGTTACTATCCCTGTAGGTATTTAAAAGGTGTGAGTGAGTACCTGGTGCCTAGGGTCATGGTTTGGTGGTAGTGCTTGGTCAAAGGTTAGACTTGATAATCATAAAGGTCTCTTCCAACCAAAGTTACTCTGTGATTCTGTCTTTAGGCTCCTTCCATACTTCAATTAACGGTATTTGCACCAGAGTAGAATGTTTTAATTAAATTAGTGGCTTGATCAGAGCCCATCCTCCACCCCTTTGCTACTAGAAAGATCAGTTGAAATAATGTTTTGTTTTTATGGAACTTAAAACTGTAATTCAGTGGGCTTCACCTCAAGCTCATGAAAAATGGAGATGATATTAGGCAGAGCTGTCTAATAAAGTAGGGACCAAGAAATATGCATAACTTTGCTCCCAAAATAGGTAACAAATAGTTTTGTACTAGATGTGCATTAACTTTAAAACCAAACAGATTTTTTTTAATCTGGATTGTAACTCATATGAACAATCGGGTTTGTAACTCTGAGGAACAACTGTAATGATGTCAAGCAGATTATCTCCAAAGAGACACTGCTATAGTGCCATACTTACACAGTCTAAGACACATTTTTGGCTTTTAAAAGGTTATACTACCTTAAGTTGCACAGTAGCAAAGGTAGTAGGGAGAAACAGTGTTCTAACATTCTTTCAGCAAATAAGCAGCCTACTACAGGTTGTATAACACAATCATAAAGAACAGGAAAATTACTTGACTGACAGTATACCTGAGAGAAACAGAATTTAGGATATAATGGAAGGACAATAGATATGTTTGGTTCTGTAGCTATGGATTCTATAACATGGAAAAGAAACTAAAAATCAAGCAATTCCATGCCCAACTCTGAAAACTTTGAATGCTATTCTATATGCACTCTCTAGACACATTAATCAATAGGCTGTCAGATTTGAAAAATCAACTGAGAAATACTTAACTAAATTTGCAGATGAAGCAAAGGTGAGAGGATTAAATGTATGTTGGAGGGTTGGACTCAGGATCATCATGACAAATGAGAGCTGTGTTCTGAAAGGTAGAGAAGCCATTTCTATGTGAAAGTGTGTGAGTCTGTTCCTCAGAACAGTGTCTGCACCAATACAGGAGTGAGAAAAGATGGGTGATAAGTGAGGATTCATATTAGAAAGTTTAAAGGCTAAAATGGGTACAAAGAAGAACATAAAGCTGTCTATTTTATTCTGAGCTCCTTCAGTCTTAACAGAAATGCTGCATCCAGGCTTGCAGACTGTAGTTAGGGAAGAAAACAAACCAGCTAACTAGATCAGTGGAGAGGGCAAAAAAGATATAGCAAATGTAACCTGCAGGTCTGGAAAGCATAGAGAAATGTTCAGGGGGTTTAGTTAATAAAGCAGGTAGCAGAATGAAGTGGGACACAAAGTTATTTTCAGATGCTTAAAAAATAATTGCAAAGTGAAAGGCAGGAGGGTGCTCTCTGCATCCATTGTGACTAGGATGAAGAGTGCAGGGCTTAGAAAGCAGTAAAGTAAATGAGAGTAGAGGGTTAGGAAAACCCTTGTGACTGTATGAGCAGTTACAATCTGCAGTAATTGCCTAATGACATGGAAAATCTTCTCTGGTGGAGATACTTGAGAATGTGTTAGACAAATGGCAGGAATATCTGAGATCTAATTCTTCCATACAGAGGGATGTCCTATATTTCTTCTTGCTCGATATTCTATGCTTTGTGTGAAATATGTAAAAAGATCCTTTGTCTTTCTCCAGAGAGTTATAATTATAGATCATTTTAGTTCAAGACTTTGGTTTATTCTAGTGCTAAATAATTACTGCTGGAAAAATCGTGGCTGTGGTTGCTTAGATGAACCCTGTGACTGAGACAAAGGAATCCGTGTATGCACTCTGGAAATCTTCTCAACAGACCTACAGCAAAGATAAGCGGTGAAAGTTGTATTTGAGAGGATATTCCCACATTCAGGAGTCAAGTATGGTAGAATTTGCTGGTAGACTCTTTTAAGACAAAATGGAACAGTGTTTTTCTGATTTAGGGAAAAATTACTGGGGAAGTTTACTGGTTTATTATGGATGGGGTTTATATAATTAACATACTAAAATGTTGTCAAGTTGTCAGTTGTTCTGCTTGTACTGAATGACAGAAATAGAATGGCCTCAACTGAAGGAAAGTATAACAGCATTTCCTTCCAGAAGAAGTTAGCATAGCAGTAGTTTAGAAAAGTTGTGGAGATATATTGCTCTTATCCTTTAGTTGTCCCTGTGTTTGCATCTCATTCCATTGTAAAGTGTCAGCTATGATTGTGTTCCTGCGTGCTAAGACAAGGGTCAAGTTTGGCTTCCTCTGGGCTAGGAAACTACCAGTGCCTTCTCAAGACTTTGTAACCAGTCTTTTATTTTTCTTCTCTGTATTAGTGGAGAAATTTCTTCATCTATGTTCTTGCCTTCAGCATGGTAGATGAAAATTCAGTGACTTCATGAAACCCAAGACTCATGGGAATTTTCCTTACAGTCAGTGAAAAGAAATAAGTCAGTACTGGGGCATATGAATGAGCTTCTGAAGGCTGGCTAGACTCATGTCAAATGCCTTGTGCTTACTTGCTGGAACTCAAATGTTCAGAGCTGCCACATGTGTTCATGCTTTTTCTTCAGAATAATAAATAATGGATATGTTTGTGAGTGTCCTTCAGATGCTCTGAATTCCAGGTTGTGTAATCACCCTGAGTTTCCAGATTGAGAATTAAAGCACATTGCAGTTACTCCTTTGGGATAATTCTTGTCTTGTTAACAAGAATTTCGTGGCTTTTGTTGCTTAGCCAGTCCTGAAATATTAAGACCTTTAAATAACAAATAAAATAATATTCTACTGAGTGAGTGTTGTACCTAGTATAATCAAAACTGGTTTCAGTTGGACTCACATACTGTGCTGTATTATTCAGCAAAACCTCTGGCTCTGCATCCAGGCAGCTGCCCTGGCTCCCAACCTTTACCTGGCAAACAAACTCCTTCAGAAAGCCAGCATTTGCAGGGTTTAAGGAAGAGAACAGAGCAGCTGCAGATCACTACATGTATATCTTCTAGTAGTATTTGGTTACTTGAGAATATGAAAGAACCCTCATCTCCCATACATTAGTAGATTTAAAATTTGTTTCTTTTTGATTCAGCAGTTGGTAGGTCTACCCCAAGGCTGAGAGAGATGAAGCAAACATCTTTCTTTGCAGATGCATTTAGCTAATTCGCTTAATTACTATTTCTTCCACAAACAAAAAGCTATAGTGCAGGTTTTCTTGTTGGTGCTTTGATGGTGCTAAACAACGTTCAATCAAAGCTTTTCCATGTATTTTCTAAATGCATATTTTCATTTTTCATCTTTAATCCTGCTTTGAACTCTTCTTGTTTTCTGTAGTTTCCTGGAGCCTTCTCAAGACAAAAGAAACCAAACGAAGTACAAAAAGCCCAACCATTTTCTCTTCCTGAGACTTTTGGCTAATTATGTCAGTATGTTCATCTTTTGAAAATAAATCGAGTGATTCTCAAGCAAAAATAAAATCTAGGCAGATTTTTTCCTATATTGCTATTTAAGCCAGGAGGAGTAAGGAAGATTACAGAATCTCTGCAGTGAGGTTATGTGTCTGGCAACTAAATGCACAGCATCAGTAGCATTCAAGGAGCATCTTGGCTAGTTGTTAGTGGGACACATAGTGACAATATTAAGATACAGATTGATTTGATGAGAAATCTTGGATTAAACTTTTTGTAGAAGGAGAGCATACTGCAGTATGTTCTTCTCATGACAAAGTTCATGAAAATGACTTTTTTAGACTAGACAGTAAACATATGCTGAGTTGTATGGCTCTAGAAGATATCTTTCTCTTACTAACCAGTATTAGTTGTTTGATCTATTAAAAACTCTGCATGTAGGTGTTTAGATCTTTCTAAAAAATGGATATTTCAACCTGAAGTACCCAGTTCTTTTATTTCTATCATTCTGATGGAGCAACTATATTCCAAAAGACTTTCAAATTCATTCTGTCTTTCTGGGAATAATCTTGACAATCACACAGTCAGAGAAATTAGTGAGGCTGGAAAAGACCCATGAGATCATCAAGCCCAGACTATGACCTAACATCACCACATCAGCTAGCCCATGGCACTAAGCCACATCCAGTCTTTCTTTACACATCTCCAGGGATGGTGACTCCACCACTTTGCTGGACAGCACACTCCAATGTCTAACCACCCTTTCTGTGAGGAAGGGCTTCCTAACATCCAACCTAAAACTCCTTTGGTGCAGCTTCAGGCCCTGCCCTCTTGTCCTCTTGCTAGTTGCTTGGGAGAAGAGCCTGACCCCCACCTGTCTACAACTTCCCTTCAGGTAGTTGCAGTGAGTGATAAGGTCCCCCTGTCTCCTCTTCTCCAGGCTAAACAATCCCAGCTCCCTCTGCCTCCTCTCATAAGACTGTCCCTCCAGTCCCTTCACCAGCCTCACTGCAATCCTCTGGACCTGCTGTGCAGTACTGAACGTGAGGCCTCATCAGTGCCCAGTACAGAGGGAGAATTATGTCCCTAGTCCTGCTAGTCACACTATTGCTGATACAAGCCAGGATGCTACTGGCCTTCTTGGCTACGTGGGCCAATGTTTGTTTAATATGTGTATTAAAATCATTCAGACTTGGAAGAAGCCTATTTGCATCTCCTATGCTAGGTATTTGTTGCCAGATGTACAACTATAAGGAGGTATAATGCTTCTGGATGGAGAAACATCAGTTTTTTTCCAGACTGCGATGAAGTGTTATTTAGATAACAAATCATTTAGTCTGTTCAGATACGTCTTTGGAGCAAAGATTCACATCAAGCTACTGATGAAACCCAATGTACAGACACATACATGCTTTGTCTACTTTGTGCATGAAGTGGGAAGTCTGTAAGAAATCTAAAGCCTAAAATTCCCTTCTCTGTGCAGCTTTGTCTTCCTAGAATATTTAATATTTACATAGATGTTAAATGCTATGAATTGAAGGTAGGCTTTTTATGTATACAGGAAAAGAACATGTGTTTCGCAAATGTAGTGAAAGAGCTCAAAAATAAGAACATTTTAAAAAGGCTGTAAGTTGTGCTTAGGGTTTGGAGACCACTGATGCTTTGTGGCAGAAATTCCTGCCTGTCACCTCTTTCCTCTAGTTTAAATGCTGAATAGAATCTGTAAGTTTAATTTGTGTTTTCTGCAGAAGAGTTGGGGTTTGAAAAGTTTGACAAGTGTCTATTCCCCCCTTCTCCCCGCAGTGACTTCCATCTTCTTCTTCTTCTCCATCTTATTGTCTGTTAGGATCAGCCTTGCTTGATGAGGAGAGAAAATGTTATCACTTCTTTAGAAAATTTATTGTGGGAGGAACTGTCATGGTCTACTAATTTCTCCTTGTTCATCTGGAGAGATTGTCAGAATTCCAAACTTTAGAGATTCATGAAGATCAAAACTGACTCTTAAAATGTCCATGGGCACCGAGATTCAGAGGCCACATGCCTGCTGAAATTTCGGAAAGGAGCAGGACTGTCTACAATGGATGTTTGGGACACTTTAGCTCAGTTCAGTGTAGGAGCATGATGACGAAACTCCGTGTGTCTGTCTGTCTTGTGTGGGGGTTTTATTCTTACGAGTGTGGGGAGAATGAATGTATTGGTGCCATTTCCCCAAATGGAGTAATTTGATTCACTGCCGGCAGATTTGTTAAGTGGTTTTGTTAAACCCTCCCTTTGTGTCTGACACTTCAGTTGAAAGTTCTACGTTAAAATATAGTCAGGGTCTCTAAGCCTGCCAGTGTGGGAAGGATGGGATCCAAGGTGGACACACTACATTGGGTAGAAACCAAATCCTTGTTTTGTAAAATAATTGAATGGTCTTGAACTAATTATTCTCATTAAAAAAATAATTACAAATCTCCAGCTAATTCTGCCTTCTAAAATACCTTCTGACTCAGTTGGAGGTTTTGTTGCAATTTTCTTTCTATCACTATTTTTGAATTTTGGCTTTGTGGGGGCAGGAGGGTGTTTTACTCATTCATTACTATGTCTGTGCAGTTTGTGAATGATGATCATTCTTTGCTCCTTCCTATGAACTATTACTGCTGCCCATGGCAGTGGATATAATACAAGAAAAATAAAAATTCATTTTCTTACCTGTAACTTTGCCTTCCCTCAATCTTGATTTCCTACTTAGTACAGTGTTTTCTTATACTGAGATGGTACATTTGGTCTGCCATGGAATTCCTGGTGCTTTGGATTTACCTGAGGGAAGACAAGAGTATGGATCACATGTTTAAACTTTCTTAAACTAGTGCCCAGCTGCATTCTTCATATGTTCATTTCAAAGCTGCTGTTTATGGGAAAGTGATGTGCGCCTTCTGCTGTGCAAGCCTGGTTCTCGGAAAGCTGCAATGGTCGATCCATGTATTGACATTCAAATATCAGGGTTTTTTTAAAGAAAGATATAAGAATTGTATAACACATTACTGTTTTGCTTTTGAATAAATTCTGAGGGGAAAAAAATGAAAAAACTACAGAAGTTTAATTGTTAAAGGAATATTTTTTCCCCTTGACATTGTGTTAATTGCCCTAGGCACTACATGAAATTATTTATTTTAAAAGTTCATACTTAATCCCATTAGATGTTTGTACTAAAGTTGTATTGATATAAACATATGCATAATTCCCGGTACCAAAAAATACTTAGTTGAGGTGTTTGTTACAGAAACAGCTGTCAGTTGACATCCTGTTACTTTGAGTCTGGAGAGGCTGGCATGCACTTAACTTTTTTCCCCTTTCTGTGTGTTGTGTAAACACAGTTGATTTGGCCAGGAATTGCTTTTCACTTAGTAAAGAGTGGAAAATTAGGTCAGATATTCTAGACAACCTGAGTGCTATTGAATGCTCATTCATCATTTAGCATGGGACTGCTCACTCCCTGTGATTATTCTTCATCCAAAAAATGTCAGGAATCTGTAAAAATTTTAAAGACTTCTATAAGCACCATAAAATCCTGGAGCAAACAACGGAGCAAAAATAAAGGCAATACAATAATTGTCCAGTGGTGGTGTAGAGTCTGTCTGGTCAAGTTCTATTACTAAACATAGTCAGAAGTATACTAATCTTTGATTTTTTACTTTTTCACTTTCCATTATTAGTGTAAATTTATAGTTTTTAAAAGCAGTAACATTTTATTTTCATAACGTATTTGTTATTCCTTACTCTCAATATCTGAAAGTGTGTAAGGGAATACCAGACAGGCCTTAGGTTCTGGGGAAGAGAAAAAGAAGAAGAAATCTTTTTTGGTTGGTTTTATTTTTCCCTCAACTGAAAAAAATTGAAAAACACTATGCTTGATTTTTGTGTGTGGACTGCAATGCCAGAACATTCTGTTTTTACTGATGTAATGGTGGGAGTTGTCAAGAGTAGACATCCAGCATTTCTACTTTATACGCTAGTTAAACCCAGGAATGTGATGGTACAAGAAACACAGCACCTGCTTTGTTACGTTTCATGTTTTATAATGATTATTCCAGTATTTCTCAGGCATTGGCAGTCATACCTAATACGTGGAATGCAAGGCAAGGATTTTATATAGACCAAATGATAATTGCCCAATAAATGTTTCATTTGCAGCTAAGGCAGAGGTTAACGTTTGACAGATGAAAAAGAATGAAAGAGAGGGAGGTGTCCATCAATGCCCTTGAAAGGTTAACAAACCAATATGATTCTGTTCAGCTTTCAAAGTTCACAATGATGAAAGCAGATACACAGCTGTTAGACTGCAATGTATTTATGGGTTTTCTATGCATTTGTCAAGAATGGCACTGTTAAGAAAAATAATAGATCTTTGGATGCACTTTTGATGAAACACAGATAAAGCATGTATCATTCTGTCAAGATTATTCTTGCCTGTCCATTCTTCCAAAGTAGGGCAAAAGATTTGACTCTTAAATGCATAGTTAAGCATCTAAATGCATGCCAGGTTTCAAGTTGGGTTTTTTGGCTTTTAGAAATCATACTGTACTTCTGAATTTGACAATGTAAAGACAATGTGTGAGATAGAATATACCTCTTTTAGAGGTGGTGGGCTTGAAAACTAGGCCATTATCTTTCAAAAAGAGGACTTTATTTGGTATTCAATAGTAAAAAGTATAGATCTCTGAATCAAAGCATTCACAGTGATCTTCACTAAATTTGCCTCTTTGTTGGTTGGTTATTTTAAAGCAAGGCAATGACCAACAGACTGCTGAGCATTGCCAACTTTCCGCACGGTGACAGCATTTGTCGATAAAATCTTTTCAAGTTTCATAAGCCACTGCTTCTCAAAGCTGCAGTCTTAGTCCAGCTGTGGAAAAGCTTCTAGAACTGCTCTGGGCAAACTATTCCAGTGTTCCAGCACCCTCAATCTAAACGTTCCTTCCTTATATCTATCCTACATCTACCCTCTTCTAGTTTAAAGCCACCATCCTTGTACTCTCATGACAGGTCCTGCTAAAATGTTTGTCCACATCTTTCTTATAAGCCCCTTTTAAGTATGTAGTTGTCCAATAGGATTATGACTGACCTTTGTGAATTCAGTAAAACAGGATGATGCATTGTACTCAAGTCTGTAAGGCAGTTGTCACAAAACAATATTATCTACCAGTTTTGAATTCGGCTCCACTACTGTCAGAAGAAAATAATTTTATTAAAGTTTTATTAGGGTCTTTATGGATTTATAAAACCCTTGTTTTCAGTCCCTTTTGATCCTTATAAAAAACTTCAGAGTAATAAAAAATTTGAGATTTAAATGCTCAGAAAGAGCATGACTTTCTACTCTTTACCTGCCCAGGCTGTCAACTCATTAAAGAAAGCAGTTCTGGCTCTGCATTCATCAGCAATACTTGGATCACGTCCTTAACCTCTGAATCTGCACTTTGCTAGTTACAAATTATTTTAAAAGCTGGTGAAAATATTGTCAAACCTACATGCTGATCTACTGACTTGCTAATAAGCACTAATGGTAAAATCTAACCCAGCTCATTTAAATGTCTTATCTAATGAGGATGAACTGAGACAACTAGTGCCTTAGAAACTGGTGCCTGTGTTAGGTGAATCACTGAATAATTTCAAGGATTCTCTTCCTTCCTCCACAACCTGATATACTAAAAATGGTAGCAAGACATATTGTTTGTGATATATACTTAAAAAATTGGACCAGTGGAAGATTTACCTTTTCAAATTGTAGAATCATCAAAGTCATAGAATAATTTGTGTTGAAAAGGACATTTAGAAGTCATATAGTCTAGCCTCCCCTGCAATAATCAGGTTTGCTCATCATTACTTTATTATCTTCAATTGCTTGGAGAAAATGCTAGCGTAATATTACTTCATACCAATGCCCTAAGTGGTATTCCACTGTTGGTGGACTACAATAATGACATTCGTTCCCATAAATGGACAAACTTTATCTAGTGGCTTTCTACGACAAAGGAACTTAATCAGTGTGCAAAGGACGATCTATGGATGCAATCTATCTGGACTTCTGCAAAGCCTACGACTGACCCTCCCACAACATCCTGCTTGCCAGGTTGGAGATTTATGGATTTGATGGATGGACTGTTCAGTGGATAAGGAATTGCTTTGGTGGTTGAGTACAGAGGGTAGTGGTCAATGGCTCCAAGTCCAAATGAAGATCAATGACAAGTGATGTCCCTCCCTCAGGGGTCTGTACTGGGATTGTATTGTATAATATTTTTTCAATGCTATAGGTGGCAGGATCAGCAAGTTTGCAGATGACATCAAGCAGAGTGGTGCTGTTGATAAGCCAGAGGTGTATGAGATGTCATTCAGAAGGACCTGGACAAGCTGGGGAGGTGGGTCATGGTAAACTTCATGAGATTCAACAAGACACAGATGGAGGGTCCTGGACCTGGGTCAGAACAATCCTCAGTACCAATACAGGCGGTGGAAGAAGGTGACAGAAAGCAGCCCTGAAGAAATGAACTTGGATGAGAAGCTGGACATGAGCCACCAATGCATACTTGCAGCCCGGAAGGCCAGTTGCATCCTGAGCTGCATCAAAACACTTACAACTGATTTTGAAGAGATATTTTTGCATGGGTGATACAGAAACAAGTTGCAAAAAGGTGAGAAGTTAATGATGAAAATATTTTAAATATGGCTTTAGTTGTTGTTTTTGTTTTCAGAAAAGTTATTGATAGGTGATTTTGGGAGAATACACAATCCATTGCAGGGGGATTGGACTAGATGATCTTTTGAGGTCCCTTCTGATCCCTAATGATTTTATGATTCTACTGCTACAGAAAAGGAAGTGTGGTCAGCAGACTGAGAATACTGCATCCAGCTCTGGATCCCTCAATACAGGAAGATTTTAAATTGGATGTTAGGAAGTTCTTTAGCATGAAGGTGGTTTAACAGTGGAACAGGTTGACTAGGGAGGTAGTTGAGGCTCCATCCTTGGAGACATTCAAGGTGAGGCTGGACAAGGCTCTGGACAATCTAATGTAGTTGAGGATGTCCCTGCTTACTGCCAAGGAGTTGGACTAGATATCCTTTGGAAGTCCCTTCCAATGTGGGTGATTCTGTGATTCCGTAATTGTATTTCAGAGTTTGAAGTAAAACTTCTGGAAGGTGTTTCTTAGTACTCTAGTATACTTACTTACATCTCCTTCACCCACACTCGTGTATGTGCACACACATGTATACTTCTGCCAAAAGAAGCCATCAGCCTAGCTTTGCAAGGAAGATCTCGGTTCTGACTGAATACTGTTCTTGTCTTTAGTTCTTCATATTCAGAAAAAGCTCTGCAATGATCATGGTTGATAAAGATATTTTGTGTTGGTTTGAATAGCAGCATGATTATGTGTCTCTGTGGCATATTGAGGCTCTGCTAAAGAAACAGGCATATGTTGAGTTGGATTCTCCCAAGACTGCACTAAAGTCCAGTGACATTCCAAAGGGGAGAGATGGTACAGCGATGTCTAGTGGAACAAATTAAGGACTTGATCACTAGTAAGTTTTAGTCATCAAACATTTATTACTATGTTTTCTTACAATAACACATCTGTATGCTATCAAACTGCTGCTGTAGGTGCCATCTAATCGCAAAGGAACACACAGAATTTTCACATTTATTTGTACATATGCAAATACATTCCAACAAATTTACGGAAAAGGAGGTTTTAGCAGACAAGTTGTAATTCAGAGTTTGGAGCTATATGACCATACTGTCAACTGGAGCAGCAAGTGTTAGGAAGGGCTAATGGAAGGGAAGAGAAGAAGCAAATGGTAGATAAAAGGAATTTTTAATCTTGAAGTGTTCCCTGATTTTCATTAGAAGGAAATAATTAGCAATGAGAGTGGTAGAAATGGTAGGAGGAAGTAAGCTAGATAATTACAAGCAGGTAAGGATTTTTTGTGATATCTTAGTGACTAGAATACCTTTATTCAGTGAATATGCCTTAGGGAAAGCTGGGGAATATAAATTCAGCAACTCTCTTAAGCAAAGACTCAAAAAAGAGAGGGTGTGATTATTATTTTTGTTTTGAAGGGCTTTGACATATCCTTTCATTTAGCCAATCATAGCCAAGATCCTGTTTTCTTTATGAATAATCCATCGGCTTTCCTCAGTTTGAGTAAGCCACCACGGAGACCAACAGATTTTTTATTCTCTTACATCATAGAGGTAGACCTTTGGGGTTCTCCCAAAATGTCCTGATGTATGATGTGATCTAGAAAAAAGCAGAGCTTTCTGAGTTGTCTGGACTACCTGAAATAATAAGCTGCATGTCTGTGCAAAAATCTTAACTCTGCTTTATCTGGAATATGATACCTCTGTTGATTCAGCTCAGGGAAAGATTTATCTGGCTAAAACGCTAGGTATTCAAAATGCCATTCTATATTGCATTCTTGAACATTAACTTTGCTTGAATTTTCTGAAGGTTAACAACAGGTTTAGTTTAGAAAGAAAAAGGCAGGATCAAACCGGAAGATGGCCTTCTGCTCTTGGTTTCTCTTGCTAAGTATTTCTTTTTATATTAATAATGTTGATGTCAACTGTAGGCATTGTTTGCTTCAGAGCATCGCAAGCTGTGACAAATGGAGAGTAGACTGTTCCATTTTTTTTTCCAATTTCTTTAAATTCCCTTTTCCTGTTGAATTAGGCAAGGAGGTCATTGATATGCATCAGGAAGTATATAGCACACTACAGTAGTCATCTCTGAAAGGTCAGTGTTCTGTAGTTTTGCTGTGTTGTCAAGGTCTTCACACATCTAATAAATGTTCATCCTAATAAATAATCAGGAAACTCCTAATGTAGTGAAAAAAAATTGATCTAAATAAAAGAAATTGGATTTTTTTCCTCAAAGTAAGGAGACTAGTAAGAAAATTAATTCTAATTAAAGTCTGTAAAGCATTAGCTAGTGAAGGTACAAGTATCGGTTTTCTTTGCCTCTTCTTTCACTGTGTATACATATGGTAAATGTTACTGTACTAAAAGACTTTTCCAGATAGAAAGTTTTTAGAAGTCACATTTCACGTAAGAAATGCCAGTTGCTCCAGCAGAACTTGGAATGCCCTGTGGGGATTTTCCAGCTCAGACTGGTGGTGCCTTAAGCTTACGGTCAAGCTTATTTTTCAAGAGGATTGATGGCTGGGGACTGCTGGGAAGTTTCTTTTCTTTTCAGTACAGAGCACAGAATCACCTGCTGTTTAGAGTAATTTACCATAAAGCACTGCTGGAAAGCTATATTAATAATGTGCAGGAAAGTAAGGATTTTACGATGTGCATAAAATCTTTCCATCTTAATAAAATCACAAGCACATTTGGTCTTTATCTTAGCATGTGAATTTAAGACCCAACTGTGAGGTGTATTCTCACATCTTTTATTTGACCATACCTTTCACTTACAGTTATAAATAAACATTGTGCCTACAAGGAAAGATATTCTGAATCCTCAGGTGTTTCTGCTGTTAATTTATCACTGTGTTCAGCCATGAAGCAGTAGTAAAATGGCAGTCTATTGCTTTTCAAACTTAAAGTTCCCATCTTGTACCTGGGAAAACTGAACGTGGTGTTTGTGACATATCTAGTGCAGGTTTTGGTTCTTCATATTTTTAAGCCACATAATACTTGCTGGGAACTCCAAGTATTACTGAAATCATGTCCCAGTTTTCACAAAGTGCTTTGCAGGGAACTTCATACCTACTTAACAAGTGATTCTCTTTGCACAGATGCTGGCATCTGCTGGTGCCTGAGGCTTGCCCAGCTCCCACTGGCATCCCTTCTCAACCTCTGGGGAGGGTGGAGATTCACTGTCTGCAGGTTAGGTATCTGCCTTTTAGAAAACAGGGTGTAAACACACCTTTGAAAATGGCATTAGAAAATGGAGTTGGCTACCTTTCCATTATTAGCTTTTGTAGCAGAGCAAACCCAATGTAGTCTGCTTAGAGGCCTTACTGAGAGCATTGTTGGTTAGTGTAAGAGAACTTTTCATCATTTGCTTTTAACTATAAGAAGTGAGTTATTTATTATTAATTGGCTAATAAAGCAAAACCATCCCAGTGCTAATTGTGTGGGTATGATTATATTTAGAGTGGACACTGAGGATATTTTGAAAATATGAGGTGCTTGTGAGGTTTGGTTGTTCAACACCAGTGATTTTGATTTATGTTTATGTAGTTACTGTGTATGATTAATGTGGAAGTAATGTAAAAGAGTATTTTCTTATTTTTGCCATGCATTCCCAAATACACTGTAGGGCATGCGAAGACTGTTAATGGATATGGAAATAAGCATAAAGAAGTCTTTTAGGAACGTGCGCTAACACGCTATCTGTAAGTCAGCAGTTGGCTTAGTCTGTCATGCCAAACATAAGATATGAAAAGGAGAAATAGTAACTGCTAGCCAAATTTTTCCTGTACAATAAAGAGGACTTACCTTTTTTATTTTTGCCATAACTTTTTTAAAAATTACTTTTTAAATCAATATTTTAGTGGTGTTGGTCAAAGATAGACTTGGCAAACATCATCTGCACCTTGTTTAAAGCCAAATCTGGCCATCAGTATTGATAAATAATTGCAGAAGGTATGTTTTTTTCCAGTTGATAAATTGCAGGCTCTTGTAGATATCTGTTACAGGATTATAGAAGAAACAGCAAATACCTTGAATAAGGTAAACATTGAATGTGTAAGTTTATGTATTTCAAAGGCAACAAATGTTAATTGACTTAAAGTTTGTTAGGAAAACCGTAATTTCAAAAACAAGGTGTGCTACTATTTCTGCAGTGTTTGCTTATTCAGAATGCCAATAAATCCATGAAAGGGAATACAGTGAAAAGATAATTTATTTAATGGATTTCTTTTTTTGTATTTACATATGTACGTGCATCTCCACATGCAGTATGGGAAGTGTTAGAAAAGGCAGAATTGGTTAATGCCAGCAATTTCTCCATCAGCTGTTGGCAACATGTGACAGCAAGGAAGGAGAAACACATATATTTTGCTTATGGGCTTCTTCCTGGAAGTGAAGCAGAGGTCTTAGCACAAATTAAAAGTACAAATAATATCTGGATGCTGTGGAAAAGGGATAAAAATGTCAACTGTTGCATCAGATATATTTCCAATAGCTTTATTTTTTTAACTGAAATGACCTCACCAGTAATTAAAACTGAATAAACTGAGTTCATCTGCGAAGGCTTCAAACTCTATATCCTGTCACATTGGTATTTGGATGAAAAGATTCACGTTTTTATTTTGCAGAGGTTTAGAGAAAGGAGAGGTACTGTGTTGTGCTTGTTCTCTGATGGCCAATTCTGACTAGAATCTGATTCGTAGCTTTTTCCATTTAGGTGAGATCATCTTCAGTTTGGAGAAGAGGGTTAAGTTCCTGGGAGCAACAGGGTAAAGAAGTTCCCAGGGTGGGAGAGTCCTGAAGGATGTGCTGTCTGAACAGGCCTTCCTGTTCTGTGCAAAACCAAGCTGGTTCCCTGGGGCATTTTAGGTTACACAGTGCAGCAGTATGCACAGGTGCTTCTGGTACAGTGCCAGTGCCTCATTAAACCAGTTAATAAGCCTTGTTAACCTCTTCCTGCAATGCATTCCACTGACAGCTTTGGTTGGAACCCTAGCCAGGGTTCAGAGATGGGCTTTATCAAGTGACATCACCCTGAAGTAACTGCAGCAATTGCACGCAGGCCGAGACAGGGAGCTTCTTACTCTTTGTCCTGTGCCCTGCTGCACAGTGATCACAGGTCCTCTGAGAGGTTTGCTGCAGATTTGAGAAGAATTTCTGACAAGAATTAAAAACAAGTAAAAGAAACTGCAGGGAGCAAGCGTGAGCATTCTAAACAGCAAAGTTGTTGCAAGCCTTTCCTTTCTTTTTCCTTTTTTAGCCCCAAAACATGCACATACTTTGTGGGAATTTAAATTAATTCCATCATAACAGAATTTTTTACACAAAGTTGCTTACTTTCTTTGTGCTATACTTTGTGCAGAAAAGTGAGACTATAGTATGAGGCACCCAAAAATAAGCCCTTGCTACAGGAAGTAGAACTTTATATCCAAGTCTTCCAAGTTTGCGAGTAAATAGTGCTGTCCCTACCTGAAGTACTGTGTTAGCTCTGGTATCCCCAGCATAAGGCACGGACCTGCTCAGGTTGATCCAGAGGACAAAGATGACCAGGGGGATGGAACACCATCACTACAAGGACAGACTGAAACAGTTGGGATTGTATAGCATGCAGGACAGGTGGCTCCAGGGAAACCTTACAGTAGTCTCCCAGTACCAAAATGGAGCCTATAAGAAATGCGAGGAGATACTAAGAAGAAATTATTACTGTGAGGGTGGTGAGACACTGAAACAGGTTGCATAGAGAGACTGGATGGTCTACGGCTGAATGTGTTCAAGACCAGGATGGCTGGGGGTTTGGACAACCTGATTTAGAAGGTGTCCCTGTCCAGGGCATGGGGCCTTGAACTAGATGATCTTTAAAGTCCCTTCCAATCTTGAAGATAAAACATTTAGAGAGCCAACAGAGTTTGTATTGAAAAAACTTTTCTCATCCTGGGCTATGTACTTGCATCTTCAGTGTAGGATGAATTGAAAAAATACGAATCTCAAATATAAGAAGATGCAACCACGACAATTTGGGGAGGGGAATAGCAGATGGCTATAAGCATGGAAAACCCAGACATAACAGTAGGTACACTTGCAAGTACACTATGCTACAGATTGGAAGAAGGTATAGTAGTTCTCAAGAAAGGACATTTTTTAATACCTTTGGCAACGATGTGTAGAAATGAAGTTAGGTTTTTAGCAGCTGTAGTTTACATTTTGAAGTGTTTGTGTTGGAGACTTCTTGGCTAAACTAAATAATGGAAAAGAAATGAGATGAGCACAGTAAAGAAAAAATAAAAATCAATAATTTCAATAACATTAAGAAGGTTATGTAATTTGTGCATGTCCACTGTGTGCATTTGACTCGGCACAGACAGGTGAAGCTGAGACAAGATGTTGGGGAGCAGTCTGATGTTAGCTATCCTCTAAATTCCCTTAGAGTAATTCTTTCTGCATCTTCACTGACCACCTCATCTGCTCCATTTGGCCAAGCCTGTGCTGCTGATCGTAGAGACTCTGAGCATGCTTTTGTTTGACTTTTTCTTTTGTACTTCATACTTTATCTAATGGCCTTATGCCAAGTGCTAGACATAGAGGCAGAAAACTACAGATATTAACATAGCATAGACTGTGAAGAGTAAAACCCATGTCTGCTGTGTGAAATCTACATTAACATATTCAGGAGAATATGATAAAGTACTACTTCATTCATTTACCCATCTGTGTATTCTTTTTTCCCATTGATGTTAGTAGAAATGCCTCTGGATCTTGGGAAGGCTTTGGCAGAACTTCACTGGCCAAATTATGCAACTAATTATCTTTTTGAAAACAACTTCTTTTAAAGACTCACTCCCATTCTGAGTTGCAAACCAAAACATGTGTGTCCATGCACAGAATTTCAGTGGTAAAGGAGATGTACCAAATTACCATGTCTCCTCCTCACTATTAGATACAATTGAGATTGCTTCCCCAAAGGGTAGGTCAATACCTTTATGTAGCCACAAGTCACACAGCATGTAAATCAGAAAGGGAAGATGAGGAGAAAGTATGTATGTATGTATGTATCTCAACAGCAAGCAGCAGTTGTATGGCAAGGCTGATACTGCATCCTGGTGTGCTGGAGACTGGGATGGTTTGGGCACGCATCTGTGCTTTGTGCAACTCAGCAAGCCTGGTCTCTGCAGCTCCCTCTTGATATTCTCAGTTGCCTTTGTGTTGTTTTACTTCTAACATCAACCACGTATCACGGAGGTATCAGCTTCATGATGAAGAGAGATGCTAAGTTTGGAAGCCACAAGTTAACTGTGTTTGCTGTGTGCTGTGTTGAAACAGCACTAAGTAATAGGACTGAAGCATTGCATTCTGAATTTTTATTTCCAGCACTGTAAAATGCAGTAGTATTATAATTCCATGGCATATCTTATTTTTGTAACTTATTTCTTCTTGTTGTGTTGTATAAAATGGGACAAAATGTCTTTCAAAGGCTATTATCACATTGTAAAGTCAGAGCAGTTTCAGTGTGAAAAGTAAATAAAACGTTTTATTATTTTACAATTAGCCAGAGTGTTTTGCAGAGATTGCTAAATTTCTTGGGGACTGTTGTCCACCCACACTTTGGCTAAATCATTGGTATTTCATGCACAACACAGCACAGAATAAGATTAACCAAGGAAACGCCTGATCCTACCTTATTCCTTCAAGAATGTGTCTGAGTCTTCTTGATGCTGCTTTAAAGTGGCTTTAGCCTTTCATTTGTAGAACAGTCTTACCCTGACTTCAGTGGACATTTTAGTAGACCAGTTGTTTGCAGTAGGCTTTCTTATCTGAATAGCAGTTATTTCTGTGAATAAGCATTTGCCATGGCCAGCTGTCAGTCAGACCTGCAATTAACAAATGTTAATGTGTGTGCAGTATGAAGTTAATTTGCCTTCAGCATCATTGTGAAACTCCTCCATTACATGTGGGCAAGACAACTTGTCATCGTCCATGATTTGATTTACCCTTTATAGCTTTTTGGGTTTTTAAAAAAATTATGTTCTGTCTTAAACATTAGTTGAAGCCTTCCCTACATTGAAGGAATTGCTTCAGTAAATCAATGAGGACAAGCAAAACTGGTCTTCAGCTTTCTCCAGCATCATGTAGGAGTCCTGTTACTGCATTCTTTCTGTTTTCTATTGATTCTGATTGCTGTGGTTGAATGGGTGGAAGTTTTGATTGAGGGTAGTCTGTGGACAGCAACAAGTCCAGTTGCAGATTGACAGTTTCTGGTTTGTACTCATGTCTGGCTTACTGGCTGCTCAGCTTCTTCTTTCAATATTGCTCTCTGTGGAATTCTGTTACAGTTCATCATTAAGTAAATAGGATCATCAGTAATCTTAGTTGTGGTTTTTATAATTATATGATGAATCATCTAGGAGCAGGGCTAGTTCAGAACTCTGAAACAGGCGTATTTGAGGTATATTACCCATTCACTGATAGGCCGAAGCCAGTAGGAGAACATTTAATTTAAGAATCTAGTATCTCTAGACCTTCAGAATACAATTAAGAACATAGAGTGTGTGATTGGCCACAGTGTGAAATTGTATGGCTCTGGTTGTGATAAATGTAGGGAAATCTGTCCCATTAATAAATGAAGATAGCCTTTTCAGTCGGCACTGGAAGAAATTAATCTCTTGTTTCTGTTGCTTTGTTCTAACTCCAGGGTTGTTTGTGTTCTATATTATCAGCAGTCTGACATGGCTCTAATTTAATCACAAAAGAAACTGCTAGAATTTAGTAATCTTGCTTCGCTTTTACCTCCTGTTTATTTGTAGTGGCATTGATTTTTACATTTTTTATTCAGAATCAAATTCTCTGAAGACACTGAGAGAAAAAGTGAGTAAAAATGCTGCCATTTGGATGTCTTTAGGTCCTTGCCCAAGATGCTACTCTGCATTGTAGCGAATGTCAAAACTGTAATGGCTTGTCATATTGCACTATGAGGCAGTGAGGGGGGGAGATCAGTGTGTCTTCAAAAGCAATTCAGTAAAGACAGGTAATTTGCTTTTCTCTGACAGATCTAAAGCTTTTTATTCTTTATTTTTTTAAATAATTTCACTAATCTACCTGATGCATAGTCGAAAACTAGTAAGGTGGAGATTTTTACACTGTAAATTTTCAGGCTGCAGTGTTTTTCTAATCACTGCTGACTGCTTGTGCAGCTAAACTTATTTTACTGAAAATGGGTTTTCTTTTGTTAATTACCTGCTAGGAACGAGTTGGGTGGTGTTTATAGAACTTCTGACATACAAACCACAATTGAAAAGCTAAGAATTCAGTTAAATAGCCAAGCCAGATATAATAGCAATTATTTTATTTATTTATTTATTTATTATTTAGCCTTGATTCCTAGTATTTTTTGTGATAAGTGGAACACAAATTGGTATAATATTTGTAACATAATAGTAAATCTTATCAGATTTTCTCTGGAATAATTTGGGGTTGGTTAAGATTGTCGTTTCTTATCTAGTCTGCCTCTTAGAAGACTAATCAGTGTCCTCACATTCCCACAGAAACATCTTTGGTTTACAAGGTGGGACAGTAGAAATCTCAAATACTCTATTGCATTGGTTTTGGACCAAAGAGGTTGTGGTTTGTTTACCTGCTGAGATATTAAAGCATGGCATAAAGTTTTCAATAGGATTGGCTGCACTTTTGCTTTTAACACTTGGTGGTGTGATCTTGTATTTTAAAAAATTACAAGCTTATGTTTTCAGTCTGCCTTTTGTGTTACAGTAAGGGAGTAAGCGGCTTTTGCTCCCAACAAAGCATGGCATGGGGAGTGCAGCTGTGCTTTTCATCTGCGATAGTCAAGCAGATATTGCTGGATATAAAATAGATTTAGAGTTTAATGTTCCTATTACAGAACAATGTGATTTTAAACTTGAATGTAATTCGTATCAGCCACATGCTTCTATGCTCAGGTGGCATTCCACACTTATCAAGCGATACTTAGAATCATAGAATCATTTGAGCTAGAAAAGACCTTTAAGATCATCAAGTCCAACCATATACCTAGTAGAGTCCACTATTAGACCCACAACTAAGCTGTGTTCCCCAATCCCCCATCTATGCAGCTTTTGAACACATCCAAGGGTGACGACTCAACCACCTTTCTGAGCACCCTGTTCCAGTGCCTGACAACCCTTTCAGTGAAAAAAGTTTTCTATCCACTGTAGACTACAACCTGGCGCAGCGTGAGGCCATTCCCTCTTGTTCTGTAATGAGTCATTTGTGAGAAAAGGCTGGCCCCTGCTTCTCTGCAGTGTCCTTTCAGACAGTTGTAGAGAGCGCTAAGGTCTCCTATCAGTCTCCTGTTTTCCAAGTTAAACAGCCCCAGTTTCCTCAGCTGCTCCTTGCAGGACCTGTGCTCTAGAGCCTTCACCAGTCAGTCTAGTTGCCTTTCTCCGAACCCACTCCAGCACCTTGATGTCTTTCTTGCACTGAGATGCCCAAAAGTACTCCACATGGGGCCTCACCGACACCGAGTAGAGAGGGATAATCACTTCCCCTGGTCTTGCTGGCCACACTATTTCTAACATAGACAGGCATGACTTTGGCCACCTTGGTTGCCTGGGCACACGGCTGGCTCACGTTCAGCTGCTTGTCAGTCAAACTCCCAGGTCCTTTTCTGCCAAGAAGTTTTCCAGCCACTCTTCCCCAAGACTGTAGTGTTTCATGGGGTTGTTGTGACCTAAGAGCAGGATCCAGCACTTACCCTTGTTAAAGCTCATCATCAACCAGACAGGTCATCTTGTCATAAAAGAACATATATGACTTAAAAGATTAAAATCTCGCCTAAATGTTGATCCAGTTCCTTCTCTAAAGCAAATAAATGTTTAATAAGTGCTATTAGGAAGTACTACTAAAAGGCTGCTAAAGAAATAAGCCTAGGTAAGGATAAACACTTGTGTAATAGGCCAAATGGTAAGATTCCCATGCTCTTTGCATATGTAAGTGCAACTTGCTTTATAGCAGGTATCGCTTTTTGCTTACATGCCTTTTTCTCTTCCATCTAAGATGAGCAAGCAGGATATGGCAATGCATTTAATGTTTGGAGCAGATTGCTTTTTTATTTTATGCTGTTTATAGGGTTTTCAGAGTGACAGTGTAGTTTGTGGAATGCCATAGGGCAGCACAGATGGATCTTATCACTGTAACTGAAATTGTAATGCATGGTAAAATACATGCAGAATATCTTGACATTGAATACTGAAAAGCAGTAGTTTCAAGGGATAAAACAGTCAATATCATTGCATCTTTTAATGAAAGAAAACCTAAGCAGTGTTTGCTACCAGGGCTTGCTCCGGGCATGGACAAAGCCAAGGCAGCTAAGTGCCAGGGGCATCCAAACAAAACAGCATGGCTCTGCTTTGTGCTCTGCCCATCCCACAGGTGGGGAGATCTGGAGGTCTGCTGCACCATGAGATGGGCAATGGGAGCAGAAAGACCAGCTCACTGATGTTGTCCTTTCTTCCAAGAGGCCAAGCTGAGCCCTTTAACTGCAGCAACAGGCTCTTTACACCATTTACAGTTTATTAGGATTAGAAGGGGCCTTCAAGGCCATCAGATCCAATCCTCCTACTCAAGTAGGACACAGATTATTGAAAAGCATAACTGCCTAAAAGCCTAAGTTAACTACACGAAAACTCATCAACATGGGTCCTAAACATCTCCAGAGAAGTGAACTCCACAACCTCCCTTGGACAGCCCATCCCAGTATTTAATAACCCTTACTGTAAAGAACTTTTTCCTTATATTGAGGT
>VZRI01003405.1:254277-421170 GCA_013397515.1 Upupa epops
AAACTTCCTGTGTTCAAGCTTGCATCCATTGCCCCTTGTCCTGTCTGATGCAACTGAAAAGAGTTTTCCCTTGTTCTTGACACCCAGTTCTCATGTATTTATAGGCAGTAATTAAATCCCCTCGTAGCCTCCTTCTGTTCAAACTAAAAATTTTCTCTATCTCTCTTCATAAGGCAGTTGTTCCAGACCCCAAATCATCTTTGTAGCTCTGTGTTGAACTCTGTCAATTAATTCTGTCTCTCTTGAACTGGGGAGACCAGAACTGGACACAGGTGCAGCCTCAATGAATCATAACAAAGTGGTCCTTCCCTTATCTGCCAGACACACTCCTCTTTATACATCCCAACATCCTGTTGGCTTTCTTGACCACAAGAGCACATTGCTGATCTGTTTTTAGTTTGTTGTGCACAAAAACTCCAAGACCCCTCTCTCTAGGGGTGCTCTCTAGCTGGTCACTATCAAACCTGTATTGATGTCTCCCATAATTCCTTCCCAAGTGAAAGGCTCTACATTAAATTTCTCTTAGCCTAACTCTTCAGCCTGTCCAAATCTTCTTGAATAGTTACTGGTGTTGCAAAGCTGAGTTTTATTTTTGTTGCTTAGGAAGCTTTGACCCTGTTGTGGGAACACTGCCATGAGGGCATAGGACCAAATCTGCAACTAGCACGTAGCTCAGGTTACTATTACACCTCATAAAAAATTTATAACTTAATCTGTTTTCCACAACCTTGTTTCTAGGAAGTGCATTCTGGGCTTTCAGGAGAGGAAGAACAGTTGGCTTTGAACATACCCTAGGAGTCAGAATGCAATCGGGGATACATTTACTCATAAGTGTAGTGAAACATTTTCTTTCATCATTTTCTCTTCTTACCATGTGCGTAGATCTCAACATTGACTGTTCCCTCTGTGCACTGTAAAACAGGTCCTGACAATGATCCTGACCTGTTGTAAGGAGTGCTTATGACCCATGTGAAAGGGAGAAGTTTTGCCTCTTCATTAGCCAGTCATGGTACTGTGGTTCTGTGGTTCTCACTCATTCTTTGCTCTCTACCTAAAGAGTAGTCTGTACTTGATTCTGTCATATGGGAGCTTATTATACAAACGATTTCTAGAGGGAAACAGGTTTACATATAGTCTGTTAATTTTATATGTAAGGCAAACTCCCCAGTCAAAATAGCATTTGAGGGGGGTTATCTTTTTTAACATGCAGGGAGCAGTAATGGCTTACTATTAAAGAAGTGACTTGCTTTCCTGGTGTGTATATATTGTGGTCATATATTAGATGGTTGTTTTGAGAATATATGCCTGATTTCTTTGCAGTGATAGGCTCTGTATTATAGAAATTCTCTGCTCTTTCCCCCAAGATACATGAATTTAGCTGTTGCATGTTAAAATTTACTGCCTGTAGTGATTGTTGTACTTAGCTGAGTCTGGCAGCAGCTGGAAAGCCATTGTTTGCTGCCCACCCTAGGCAAGCTCCCATGTGGTTTTTACCAGTTTAAAATACAGACCCCTAATGCACAGATTCTGTGAGAAGATTTAGGGCTTCTGAAAATTGAAGCATGAATGCTAGTGACTCTTTAGTCAAAAAATGTAGTCATCCATTTAGGAATATTTATGTTAACAAAATAGCATCCAGCACTGGTATGAGAAATACGTTCTTGGAGCAGGGGCAAAGTACTCTGAGTACCTGTTACCTGGTTTAGCATTGGTTGGGTGAGCCAGGGAAGTTGATGTGGTGGCACTCCAAATAAATAGTGCTTGCTTTCTCTGCGCTGCTTGCCCCCAGGTCTGCCTGCCTTGACTCTTTTAAGAAGTCCAACAAAAATCCTTTGTAGCTTGGTGATGTGATTTGGCCAGCTGAGTGGTCAGGCTAAAGGCAGAGTCAATGCAAAGGTGACAAGGCAGAACCATGCAACCAGAAGGTGCAGAGAGGACTTATTCTGGCAACAGTGACTTGACTGCTCTGCTCTACCATCTTGTCAAATCAGACTCTGGGCCATGGCAGAATCTGCTCCCTCAGTCTCAGCCTGTCATCTTGCTCTGGAAGCAATGAAAGAAAGTTCATACACTGAATAATGTGCTAGCTCTTTCCAGTCACTGAAGACAGTTTGTATTGTGAATGACTTGGAAGCTTTGTGAAGAAAATAGTGTAACTGTGTGTTCAGAAGAGCTGCCATAAAGCATATTCAGGAATTAAGTAAATTCACATTGGCTTTTACTACCTTTCAAGAACTGTTCTTTGTGGAGGTTTATTGACAGAGTAAGAAAAAGAACAAGGAATCAGTGAGGAGAGGCTGAGGGATCTAACACTGTCAGACCCTAAGGAATAAGGGTACGGGGGGACCTCCTTGCTTTCAAAACTAAAGATGGGAAGTGATAGGACAAGTAGCAATAGACACAAGTTGCAATAAAAGAAATGTAGTTAGATATTAGGAAAAACAAATCACAATATCACTCGTGGTTTGAATAAGGAATTGGACCACATGGCCTTCAGAGGTAATCTCTGAATAATGATTCTAGGGGGCTTTTGGTAGGTTATGTCATGCACTGATGACCTGCTACATCTCTCTGATAAATCACTCTGACTCCTTTTCGTTTTATTTTCATCCGTAATTGTTTTTAGTCTTCTATCCCTTCTGCTGGTTTGGTTTTTTTTAGCACCTTTGTACTAAAAAAAAAGCTTGGTTTGGCCTGCAGTACCAATCCTGTAATTGTGTCTTTTCACACTATAAATTGATCAAAATAATTAGTCACAGGTAAACTCTTCCCTACTGCAAGTCCACCAGTTTCAATCTTATGTAATACTGATGTGCCAGGATTATTAGATTGCACATATGCAGCTCACTGATTTATGGCTGTTGATGAAGTTGGTCTGACACATGTCCTGGCTGCTATCCACATTCCTTCTGCTCTGAAAAACAGAGGACATGAGTCTGCAAGTCTGCCAAGCCAAGCCCTTTCGTAACCTTTAAACATATTTTCACATATTTATTTTGGAAAGACATCAGCAAAATGAAGTTTATGCTGTGGCTGACAGCCTTATAAATGCTAAATTGTGAATGCAAAATTCAAGATTGCCATTTTATTTTTTATCAGATATTTGCAGCCCAATTTATTACATGTTTGCAATATGGTTCCATTCATAATTTAGATAAAAATATGACCAAAGGTTGGGAAAAATAAGTAAAAATTATTCTGAGAGTTCAAATGGTTAAAAGACTGTTCTCAATTAAAACCTGAAAAGTCAGCTGTTTTAAATCTTTGACTCAAACATGATCTCAAGAAAGAAGAACAGAAAACATGGAAAGAGAAAAACACATTGTTGGCAGGAACATGATCAGACAGTCACTGGGGTAGAAGAAGAGGAGGAAAGTTCACTGTCTGTGAAATATGGCATGATCTCACATATGTCTGTAATTTCTTCACTGTCACTCTTTGGAAGATAACTGCACAGAAATCAGGAGTGATGTGGAACACTCCCTGTAGACTAATGAACAAACTAATTGAAGAATTATTAAGCTAATTGTGTGCGTGTGTGTGTGTGGTGTTGTGGTTTGGGGTAGTAGGGGTCTGTTCCGGTACAAACACTGCACTTGCTGAACACAAGCTCCCTGTCTTAGCTAAGGTTGTAAGAAATGTGTGCTGATCAAGAAAGAGTCAATGTTGAAAACAGAGAAGGCATCATAACATAAAATTTGCGACACTGAGTCAGGCTGGTTTTCAGTCTCACTGGACTGATTCCTTTGTTCTGTACCAGCTGCTTCAGACTGATGTGAAACCCATTATAATGCACCTAGCACACATGCTTTTTCTGACTTTATAAGGTTTGTTTAGTTTTACCCTAAATTACTTTGTGAATCTTTAATACATACTTTTAATATTTCATTTTTAGTATTTTAATTTATATCCCTGAAAAGAAAAATCTTGGTCTCCTGGTGAACAATAACTTGACCATGAACCAAGAGAGAGCCCTTATTACTAAGAAAGCCAATAGTATTCTAGGGTGCATTAAGAAATGTGTGGAAAATAGGTCTAGAGTGTTCATCCCCTCTTCCCACTCTCATGAGGCCATATCTGGACTACCATGTCCAGCACTGGTCATCCCAGTTCAAGGGAGACAGGGAACTACTGGAGAGAGTCCAGTGAAGGGCAACAAAGATGATTGGGGGCGTGGAGCACTTTTTTTATGAGGAAAGGTTGAGAGCGCTGGGTCTCTATCCAGGAGAGGAGAAGACAGAGAGGAAACCTTATTCGTCTCTATAAATATTGAAAGGATCGGTGTAAGGAGGATTTGGCCAAAAGGTTTTCAGTAGTGCCCAGTGACAGGACAAGGGGCAGCAGGCACAAGGCAGAACACAGGAAGTTGCAGATATGAGGAAAACCTTATTTACTCTACAGGTGTCAAAGCACTGAAACAGGCTGCCCAGAAAGGCTGTGGAGTCTCCTTCCCTGGAGACAATCAGAATCCCCCTGAACGCAGTCCTTTGCAATGTGCTGTGGACAATCCTGCTTTAGTCGGAGTGTGTTGGAATAAACGATCTCTAGAGGTCCTTTCCAACTCCAACTATTCTATGATTTTAGTGGCTGAAGAACAGAATATCTGTTTGAAAAAACAAAGAAGGGAAAAAACTGCTACCTACATAGTATGTGTATTTATGTTCTTGCAAAGAAAAATGTAAGCATATTTTGCTTACTGATCACTCTTATACAATAACCGTTCCTTACAATTTTTATCTTCCTGTTTCTAAGAAAGGAAATATGCTTTGGAATATGTCATAACATCCTAAAAATAAATTAATACATGTATGAAAATGAGTATTAACACATTTTAAAGATCCTGCTATAATAAGTTAAGAATAGCTATGCTTTTTCCTAAAATCTGTACGATTTTTTTGGGGTTGTTTTTAAACCCTCCTTAACAAAAAGCCTTATGATCATAGAAACATCAGGGATCGGAAGGGACCTTGAGAGATCATTTAGTCTAATCCCCCTGCCACAGCAGGACACCCTGACCAGGTCCAGGTGGGTTTAAAATGTCTCCAGAAAAGGAGACTCCACAAACCCCCCAGGCAGCCCCCTGCAGCACCCCATATTGTTTCCTAATCTTTTCCTAATGCTTTCTGCAACTGACATCTATGTTTTATAAGAATCAGAATAAAGTCAATTCATAGTCAGAATGAATATTTAGAAGTTCTGATGCAAAGACAGTGGTGTGCTGTGGTGGAACAAGTTCCTTCTTAAGGTTTCAGCTGAGATCACCAAAGCATTAAGTTTAAAAAATGGATACGACACATCCTCATGTCCTAGGCCACTGCTGTAATCTACGAAGCTGTATATTGCAATGTTTCTATATTGATCTCTCCCTTATTTTATTAAAATGTGTTCCTTTATTCATTTTGCTATTACATATAGGATACATTTCATGACAAAGTCATTGTGAGACAGGGATTTTTTTTTTTTACATACTAAAATTATTGGAAAAACTATAAAGTAGATACATTCATACATATCTCTTAAAATGTGGACCAGCTTATCTTGTCTGTCTCCATGTTCTTATCTGAGTTTCCTATTTATGTATTTTGCATTCTCATCTGCACACTGCAGAAAATCTGCCTCTCCCAGTAAGATTTCACGATTATGTATAGTTCTAATTAAAATAGTTTTTCATGTTGGCACCCTTTTTAGGTTACAGTAAAACCGTGCTGCAGGCTAAATGATTATGTCTCTTAAGGAAAACCTGCCTATCTGTGCTTTCCATTTCCTGCCTCCTAGCTATTATGCTCTGTGGAAGGCAGCTGCAATGTTTAGCAAAAGGGTTAAGAGGAATTGAAAGGGTTTACTCAAAAAATATAGGTACAGAATAATTAATGAATTGGTTTGTGGTAGGAAAGAAAAAGAGACAGCTTTTTATAACCACAGTTAGACAGCTCTGCCAGGGCATATGTCATTTTGAAATAGAGTTAAAGCTGAGATTGCTAAAAGCGTAAGACAAACAAGGCATTTGGGGTCTAACATTATTTCAGCACAGCCTATGCTCTCTCATGTTTAATTGTTTAATTATAGTTTGCTGTACATTTTAATGGCACAGGCTCTGAATCACTCAAGCTAAAGCAATGCATGATGCTGTGGTGCTTGCTGCATTTTTCCAGTCTAAGTGGAATTAATTAATGTGCCTAGTCAAGCAGATTAAACGATCTTTTGTGCCATTTGCTCTTGTTTCTTCCTTGTTTTCTCAACTCGCTAATATCTTTGAGGGGGTTAACAACTTTGCACCAAAAAGGGAAGAAATAACAAGTGAGTTATGGGCTACTTTTTTTTGTGGTATCGAAAATGGCCAAAAAAACTGTTGATGGTACTGATTAATCCAGCATTTAGCAGAAAACAGCACATTTCCATTTTTCAAATACTGATCCCTGAATTGTTGACCATTGATTTATCTTGGCCACTGAAGCATGCTACAGGCTTAACACAATATTGAACTTCCAGATACTCTTTCAGGGCACTCTTAAAACCTTGTTGATGGTCAACAAATTATTTGACAATTAAACTGTAAATCAATGTTAGTTCCTACCACCTTTTCTTTTGTTGCCTTTTCTTTCTTTTTTCTTCTTTTTCTCCCGTTCATTTTTTCACTCTTGCATGAAGCAGAAGACAAGAGCTACATAATTTTTTTTAAATTTTACATTGTTTTGTTGTGAAACCATGACTTCAATATAAATTATTTAATAGTACATCCAACCAGTCACAGGAATAGCAGGAAAGTACTTTTTGCAGGATGTTAATGAATTCAGGGGGTTTTGGTATACTTTGATAAATCCTGATTGTTGCATGACATATTACAAATGAGAGCTACAGTAAAATTTCCCTTTTTCTGGGTTCTAGTAATTTTTTAAGTGCTTTGCTAGAGATCGTCAGCAGAGTTCAGATTAAATCTTGTCTGTAGTCAGAGTGATAAATATTTGATAGACAGACATTCATTAAAAGTGTCACCAGCTGTTTTGGATGATACACTTCAGAGAGAAACAGGACTCATTATCTGTGGAATGAGTAGCTGCTTCTTTCCTCCTCATTAGTTCATCAAGGGAGGTAGAAAGCATAAAAGACAACAACCTCATTGAAGCCAGGCATGCAAGGTAAAATGTTTTCAAGCAGATCAGTAGTAAAACCATATTTGACTTGTATGGGACCTGTAGCAAATGCAAAATGCCTTTTTTTGAGTGTTCTTTTGTAGATGCAATGAATGGTTTATTGCAGATGAGCCATTTCCAGAGCAGATCATGAACTGCCTAATCCTTTACGTGGCATTTGATTGTGCTGTCTGCATTGGTTACTTATTCCTCCAAAGCAGCAGCTGAAGGAGTGTGACTATGTTTAAATCCCAAAGAAGCAGATGTTGGAGCCTAAGGAATGGAGTAGTACAGAGAGCAGGTTTGGAGTCTGAATCTGGGTCTAGTCATAAGGCACTGTGTCACTGCAGTTCTTCTGGTAATAGATGAGGGTTAGAATACTTCCTGGTTATATCCATATTTTCACTTAAACTACTGTACTCTGTAGACTTATCCGTATGCTATTGGGCCACATGAAACAGAATATGGTTTGGTTAGTGATTATACCTTCATCATCTTCCACAGGGAAAGCACCCATGTGTCTGCAGTGGTCTACCTTGTTTTCAAACAGCGTTTTTTTTGTTATGGAAGTTTTGCTGTCATGATATCTTGCCTCTCTACACAGATTGTAGAGCCTTATGTGGAAAAAAGGTCAAAGCCACAGAAATTTACTTTGTGCTTGGAGTGATGAAGATTTTGATAGTCATTTGTGGGGCTTTGGACAGGGCTTTGAGGAAGTTTCTCACCTGGAGACCACATTTACCCTTACAGTAGTGATGTCTTATCTTTATGGAACCAGCATCATACCTACAGACTTGTTATACTGAGCCTGGTGCTCGCATGCTGATTTTATTCCCTTAGGATCCAAAAAATAGAGGTTTAAGTTGGTGCCACAGGTAAAAATGAGAATCTTTGCCCATATTACAAAACTGAAATTGGTGGTAGAATTGCGTTGCTCTTAGGCCAGTTGATGAAAAGGTATTTTCTGCCTTAGGCAGCAGCTTGATCACTGCAAGAATGATTTTCAGTGCTGTCACTATTTTTCTCCCAGGCCAAATTGTTGACTGCCAACATGAACAATTATTTTCACTTTAAAAAATACACAGATTTCTGAAACAAGAGAGTTAAAGGGACAGGAGAACAATATCTCCTTACACAAATTACTCATGGGTAGCAGTTTCAAAACATAATCTATTTCACGTGAAAAAATACACCCTTCTCCTTTCTTGAGAGTGCAATTATGGTGAGAGCAGTGAAGAAAGGATAATACACAACTCAGTGAACTTCATTAAATGGCTTCTTCTGCTGAATGAATGATGAAACAGCAGCAGAGTATTGTTCTGAGGGTATTCTTCATATGTAGTTATGTGAAAGGAGGTATTTTTTCCTTCGGATCACTGTGAGCAGGCAAGGTACTGAAATAAAGAGTAGTCCTGCCATACATGTTTTTAAAAATATTTAATTTCAGCACCATGTGTTTTGAGATAAGACAAACAGACAGAACTAAGAAATATTTGAACATGTATAGAGACATAAGTATCACCCACCCAAATACAGACAGTGTGGTTAGCCTTCAGTTTGCTGGCATACATAATCTTCTACTTATGAATAGCCTGTTACCATAAAGCACTCTGAAGCAGACTAGTTATGTTAGATGATTTCTCTTCGTGTTTTCTGTTCTGATAATTCATTGAGCCTTTTCTAAATAAGTGAAGCCATTAAATAACCAGACATGTTTGAGCTTTGTTATGCCATGTGCCTATATGCACGTTCTCAGAAACAGGCTACAAACTGTTTCTGAAAGATAAATAAAAACATTGTTTTCTGGCATATGGGTGTTGCTGAAGACTCCAGTAGCTCACAAAATTTGAAATGCTTTGAAAGCCCAAGGGGAGCAGTAGGTAGGTGCTGCCTGAGTGCATCACTGACTGTACTTGTAGCAGAAAACTGATCTCTTCCCCCCTCATTTCACATACACTGCCTGATGCCAAGGGAGATGGACCACTGCCACAGCAGCCCAGGGTCATGCTATTCCCTTACCCCTGATGAGCAACCAGGTCCAGTCTAGATGCGTGCCTGCTCTCTCTTCCATTTTCTATGAGCAGAGATTACGCTTCTATGAGGTGATGTCAGGACTTGCCATTTGTATTTAAACCATCAGGTGACGATATCTGCAAAAAGGTGGCTAAGTGATTGAGTACCTTCATGCTCAGTGGAACAGAATGGGATTTCCAGCTCACAGTACAAATCAAATTTGAAAGTGTAAGTGCCATTAGTGCAACCAGTGTGGCTAGTTTTCTTCATGCTGAAAATACATTTATTGTATTCCTCCCAAATCCTCTTAATTGCTGTGTAACATGGAATTCTTCTCATTGATCAAAGTCCAGTTCTGCCTACTGCACTGTAATGCTGGTGGTTACATCAGCGATGCAGTGTTCCTTCAAAATAAAGATTCACTTTCAGGAAATCCAAGCCTGTGCTCAGCTACCTTGGGGCAGTTTTATTGGCAGCTGTAATTGCTCTGTTTTTAAAGTTTGGCATTAAATTCTTTGCTGTTAAAATCATTCAGTAAATGGAATCTCTTTATGCCTGTGCTGTATATTTTTGATTTTACACATGCTCAGTTGAAACATATATCTTACCAGCTAAAAGGAACTAATGATGTCCCAAGCTTCTGTTTCTTAATGCCAGTGTGGCCAAAGCACCCCTTGGCTTCCTGTGTGTCTTGGGAGTCAAGTCTACACTTCTGTGTAGACATTTTGAAGATGGTGGTCTGGTTTATTGTGTGTCCCAAGGGACTGATCTTGACCTTCTTTGCAATGAAAGGTGATAATCCTGGTTTTTGTGTGATAGACAGATGCAATTGTATCTCACTAGTCATGCTCTGTATAGACTTTCAGGGGTTTGACACGGAGGATTGATTTAGCACGCTGTCTGTGGAAGCTGTTTTTGCAACAACGACAGTGTTTTGCAGGAACCCAGGTGTTCATGTAGCATAAAATTACAGAGGAATTCCTACTTATCCTAATTCTTATGGTATGTTGTCTACAGGAGGATTATATGCTCTTTCAAGGGTGGGGACACATTAAAGGAAACGATCCGTTGTTGCTTAGACCTACTGCAGCTAGTTTGTAAAAAGAAACCAAAATAATCATTCCAACTCTGTTGCTCAAACATGGTGGTAATAAACTCGAAACCACTGTTTTTAGGGACAGCTTTGTTTTGGCCTATGAGAACACATATGGCAGCAAGTAATATTGCAGCCCATATCGTTTATTTACCCTGTATGACTTAGGTTTGCATTTCACTGTCGTTATTGACTTACTCAGGTAGCAATTACATCACATGCCAGAATGGTATGATGTTCCTAGGAATCACTCTCAAATACATTTCAAAGGTTGTGGACTTGTTTTGAAGATGTAGCCACATTACTAAACACATTAACACAACCAAATTGGAAAGTGCATTAACAAATCTATAGTCTCTTTTACATTTAAACCCTCTAGGAGCATGGAAACCTGTTAACAGTGAATTCAGTTGTGACATCATTGCTGTCCACATTTTAGTGAAGTCTGGGTAATGGCATAAGCTAAAAGAAGCAGTACTTACACTAATGTACCATAGCTACTAAAAAGAGAAAGGGAAAACCAAGAATAACTGAGAGGCCAGAGAGAGAGAGAATACATTAGCCAGAGTCGAATAAATGTTCAACTAATGCTAGTCTGTCATGATGGGAAAAGCTCTAAACCTAAATCCACATAATTCTCTCAGATCTCTTCTTAACAAATCCACATTAGTCATGAATACCAAATACTGATTAAAAAAGTACATTTGTGAGCTAAGCAGGATAGAACAGAAAAAACTCACAGCACTGGTAAGGCCATCCGCTGGTATTTGTGATGACATAATATCCAGAGCAAGTAAACAAAACAAAACAGGAAAAAACCAAGAGTGAGTGAAATCTGCAGCAACTGTGTCTCATGTACAACCTCTTAATTGCTAGCAGGGATTTTTTCCCATGGTTCTTTACAGAACAGATGGTGGCCCTGTTATTTGTAAATTGGTTGCAGTGCTGCAGAAATTAGTGTAACAGTGCAAGTTATTACATCTTAAATGGCATTCCTCCATTGCACCAGTATTGTGCATTGTAACATCCATAGCCAGCCCTTTTCTGATTATTTTAAAAATTATATTCTTTCTTTTTAGCAGTCTGAAGTAGGAAACACTTGTTCAAAGGATCAAAGCCCTATCAAGACTGGCAATAGATAATAAAAGTGAGCTTCAGCGTAATCTTCATTATTCTGAAGGTTTTTACATAGATAGTTAAGTTCAAAAATGTCACCTGCTTATGCTGAAAGCAAATGGGAATATTTGAAGGGTTGTTTTTTTTAAAAAAAATTACATGATCAAAGCGACAGACTGCATTATTATTGCAAATGAGGGGGCATGTTATATTTCATACTGGCAAATATGGGCAAACTATAGAATCATAGATTCATTAGGGATCGGAAGAGACCTTGAAAGATCATCTAGTCCAATCCCACTGCCACAGGAGGACCACCTAGACCAAGTTACACAGGAGCACATCCAGGTAGGTCTTGAATGTCTCCAGAAAAGGAGACTCCACAACCCCCTGCAACAGGCAGCCTGTTCAAATGCTCTGGTACCCCCACTGTGAAGAAGTTCCTTCTGATATTTAGATGGAACCTCCTCTATTCCAGTTTGCACCCATTGCCCCTTGTTCTATCCCCAGATCATCTTGAGAAGAGACTGGCTCCATCCTCCTGACACCTATGCCTCACATGTTTGTAGACATTAATCAGATCACCCCTCAGCCTCCTCTTCTCCAAGCTCAAGAGACCCAGGTCTCTCAGCATTTCCTTATAAGGGAATTGCTCTACTTCTTTCATCATCTTTGTTGCTCTACGCTGGACACCCTCCAGCAGCTCTGTGTCCTTCTTGAACTGAGGGGCCCAGAACTGGACACAATACTCCAGATGTGACCTCACTAGTGCAGAGTAGAGGGGGAGAAGAATCTCTCTCGATCTGCTAACCACTCCTCTTCTGATCCCCCCCCGGGATGCCGTTGGCCCTCTTGGCCACTAGAGCACATTGCTGGCTCAGAGTCATCCTGCTGGCCACTAGGACCCCCAGAACCCTTTCTCTTACACTGCTCTCCAGCAGGTCAGTCCCCAACATATACTGGTCCCTGGGGTTGTTCTTGCCCAGATGCCAGACTCTACCCTGACCCTTGTACCTCATTCCATTTCTCTCTGCCCAGCTCTCTAGCTTGTCTCGGTGTCACTGAATGGCAGCACAGTCTGCTGAGCTGTTGGTGACACCACCCAGCTTTGTGTCACCCTGGCAATTCAAGAAGGTATTTTTGTCCATTTGCAAGTAGAAATTTCTTTCTGTTTTTGTTTTAATGCAGGGATTTTTTTTTCCTGCAATGTCCTTAACTTCATCACTGAAACATCCATCAAAATCAAAAAAGATCAAAAGATGGATTTCAATCTGAAATACACAAAGTTAAAAATAAAACCTCACCACGAAGTGCCTCTAAAGGCAGAGTTACACAAATAACATTTCTAGAAAAGGGCTTCTTTGCAGAAGCAGTCACCATAGGTCAGTACAAGAGCTTTAGTTGTGACCAGTGGAACATGATTTCCAGTGTAGTGAGTGGACTCAGAGGACAAACTCCACTGTCCGCAGCTGTATGAACACTGCTAAAAGGGGGTAGAAGCAGTAAGCATCAGAGGCCGTCACCTTTGTCTCTTCACACTGAGCTAGACCTGGGTCTCGGCCTGTCTGTCCCAGCATCCAAAACATCCATCTCTGGATCTGTGCACCTTTTCTAGATTAAGTCTTACAATGAATTTAGGATCAGGATAAATCAAGGCCTCCCACATAAAGTTCTCTGTAACACAAGGACAGGTTGGTGTGATTCTTGGTAACTGGCACAAACTACCAAGCCAGAAGTAGTCCAATGCAATTTTTTGAGTGAGCACTTCTGCATCTAAGTATGACTCTGAGTGGGTTATATTGGACAAGCCAAATTGGAGAGACAGCACCTGCATGGTTAATGATAGTGAAGGTTATTTACAGAGACAGTTGTTCTCACCTGTTTGTCACAGCATTCCAGAACAAGCAGTATCAGGTCCAGCCTACCTGCCGAATGCACTCAGCATTAACTCCTGGTTACAACCAGAAGCCAACACAGTCCCATTTCACGATGTGTGTTGGCAAGGTTGTGCAGCTGGCTGTCACAGGGCTCCACATGAGCTGCTGTATTAGCAGGTAGTTGTTTATGCAGATCTCTCCTTTCCTTTTTGTTCTTTTGCCCTTCTGTATCACAGCTGCAGCTTGTCCTGGTAAGGTAATTTCTAGCACTGCTTATTCTCTTCATTTTTGGCCAATACCGTAAAGGATTATGTCTGCTTATTGTCATAGAATATCTAGGAAGGAATGAATGAATGAAATGCATTGCTGTTTTCATTTTAGTTTCATTCCGTTCAAGGCAGCATCAAATGCTCTTTTCATCCTCTTTCATTCTTAAAGGATATTTTCCTGTTGTATGTATTCACAGCACTCAGTTGTAAGCTTTGCTATAGAAACCTTCCTGAAACACGGAGGAAGAGATAGCTGTGAAGAACAGAAGTTTGGAAATGTGTGCACATGGCTTGGAAGCATGCTGTGGGTGCAATTCTTAAGGTGAACAGCCGTCTTAAAAAGGAACTACTTTTCTTTGCCCTGCTGCTAGTGTGTTGCCTTGTAGCTTTCTAGCACTTAGTACAGCAAATACTTGCCCTTCCGAAATCACCAGAAGAGGTGTCAGAAATTACTCTGATAAACTGATGAACCGTTTGAAGTAATGGCAGGTCATTTTGAGTCATTTATTTTTTTTCCTGTGACAGTAAATGGGGGTGATGGAATAGCTGGACCTTGATGTTACTAAACCCTGAAAGTACCAAGAAATGCTGAGGATGAATGAAAAGTGAAGTTAACCTGACGCAATTTGCTCTTCTGCTACACTGAAGTATGCAACAACTGTGGTGGTCCTGGACAGTTGGCATCACAAAAACTATTAAGTACTAAGTACTGTAACTATTATTTGGATGTGTAAATCACAACAACCGTAGTCATTGGCTGTTGTAACAACCACATCTAAATTCCCATTAAAATTGTCACCTTCATACTTGAGCTGGGAGGATCTCTGCAGTTTTCTGCTGTCCATCTTCTTCCTGTGCAATGAACTGTAAGTGAAAGCCATTCTCACTAATTTCCCACTGCCCTCAACACTAAAATGTTTTTGGTTTAAAAGGTAGTGTCAAGGTAAAATATTTTCATTCTGGGGCAGGGTGGAAAGTGTAGGGGAGGAGAGTCTCAAAGAATTCATAGAATTAATCAGTGTATTATAAAAGAAGGCTGCATCTTGGGTCTGATTGATTTTCACAGCGTCTCTTTCAGCCACAAAAAACTGTTGTGTTGTGCTTTATTCTGCAGATATTGTCAAGATCATTCATTTACCCCTTTTAACTTATTATAAGGCATTCATGCAGTGGATTTTTAATTAAAAAATAAAAGACGAGGCACAGCTTTTTTATTTGGCCCACTTAGCTTGCATTTCCATCTTTTTATGGATGCCTTATTGAGCCCTTGATTGCAGGTCATTTACAACTTCTGCATCTACCCTTTGGTGTGATTTGAAATGAGACAGTGGAGTTGTTTCATTCGAATTCAGCAGACTTTTCCATCTAGAAATTCCCATACACCTTTATTCTGCAATCTGTTTATATAGCAGCAGAGAAATAATGCTTGCAACAACAGAGGCAGCACTGATGATATATGAAACCTGGCGCTGATTGTGGAAGATAGAATCTAGCGGAAACCACTTTAAATGACATAGTTTTCATTTATTTCATTCTTGAAGCAGGAAAGAACTCATAATTAAACTACATGGAAATGGAAGGGACTTCAAGACTGGTCTCAGAGTTGTCTAGCAACATTTCTCTGCTGAGTTTTTGCTTCAAAGCAGTTTAGCTGTGCATATGTGTCTAGAGTATTGCTTATTCTATTTTTCCTTGTCTTTTTTGCCTTCCCCAACCTGGTTCCCCTGGATGTTATTTCTGGTAGTAGTGGGATGTGGGTTTGTATGAATGACTCCATGGGTGTTCTACTCAGTATTCTGCAGGGATTCTCCTCAAAACCCTTTAAAGCCCACTGGCAGCAAGCAGACACAGCTGACTTCTGACCTCACAGCAGTTTTCCTCTGCTCTTACATAACATCTTCCAGATCATTGTTAGTTGTTAGTAACAATTTGTAAACTCTGACACTGCCAGACATGAATGCCAAGAAAATTCTACCTTGAGAGATTCACAGTCCAGGAAGGCATAGAGACATAAAATGCAAAACTCAGGTTGCAAAAGAAATGTCCATGTATGTGACCACACAATTAAGTTTCCAAATACATTTATAGCAGGTGCCTTGCAGTAGATTTAGCAGCAGTGCATTTATACCTCAATAAAGACATTAATAATGGAAAGGAAAGAAGCTGGATAAGAAGGAGCTTAAGAAGAATAAGGCCATACTTTGATGAGCTGGCAAGTGCTCTCTTACTAAGTCCAAATCAACTGACTACAACAGCTCAGTTCCATCTTGTTTAAACAGGAGTGACCTTGCTGTTACTGCCAGATCTACTTTAATTTACCTGACACCAAAAGCTGGTGTCTTGGGGTTTTATAAATATTCCATTTGAATTTTAATACTCTGCATTGCATTATTTCCTTCCAGAAATAACCATATCTGTTTATTAGTTCTGTAATACATATTTTTCACTTTAAATGCAAAATATTTGTAGATAGCTGTGCAATGAGCACTATTAGTCCTTTATAACAATAGGAGTGTTTGCCATATTTCCATTTAAATAATTTACTCTCTCCCCTTGTCTTCTTGCTCCATACCTGCTGTATTTATAGAGTTTTGTACTTCTTACAGAAACATGCTAAGCCATTTAATTAATGTTTCTCATTTGCAGTTCATTCATTCTCCCTCTAGACTGAGGATTGCTTATACAACATTATTTTAGTTTTAAGGGGTTTTTAAAGCTATGTGTACACCTTCTATACACTATAAATTACTCTTCTCAGAATCAATGGCATGCAAACACAAGATGAAGTTTTTAGCTCTCGCAGAAGCTTGTTCTGTATGAGTATTGTCTTCTGCACAGCTGAGCTTTATCCAGTTGAGATAAACTATCTGTCTGTAGCTCTGTCAGTCTTGTTGTGGACAGAGAACACTAAGTTTCTTGGCTGGAAGAAATAACATATGGAAGTTGAGATGGCATTTTAAAGTTTATCACTGTAGAAGCAAAGATTGCTATCATGTTTGGCTTAGAATTTCTTGCCTGGTGATTGCTTGGATTGCTCTGTTGTAGACCAGCTGGCAAGAAACAAACTTGGGAAGATATTAAAGCACCAGTGTGTGTGAATTTTTTCATTTATCCCAAATCGTGTCCTGTGCCTAAGCAAGGTCTGTTCCGTTATCTATGGCTTTGATAGTGTCGCATGCAGTTAGGAGACATTTACCAGCCTGTGACTTCCACTCTACAGGCTTGAGAATGCCTGTTTCATGCTTGTATGATTTGTAGTTTTCCGTTCTTTCGTATGGGAAGTGCACAGAATCTTTAGAGAAGTTGCAAAATTCCAATTCCACAGTAATCAAATTTCTTATAATTTTCGTGATTCTCTGGGTACATTATAGTGAGAGAGGGGTTTTTTCTGTTCTATTAGAAGCCTTTAGTGTTTTTTTTTGTTTTCCCACAGTGGTTCATTATGGATGCATTCAAGAAAGACAAATAAAATCCTAGTATCAGGCAAAGTTACTTTACATTAAGTAAGCACTAAGATCACTCCTAATCATTCCTAAAATCATCCTTCCTAAGGATTTATCATTCCTAAATTGGAATTTTTCTGCATTTTTTACATTTGTCTGAGATTTTACATTTTCACCTATAGGGAAGGGGCCACAATAAATGTTACCCCTGATGCCAGTAATTCATGCAGAATGAATGGACTGTGATGGATTGCTTTGTTTCAACTATTGAAGTAAACAGGTGATTTTTTTGGGTTTTTTACCTTGAGATTTAATAAGAGATGATGAATGAGAACTGTGGAACAAGAAGTAAGGTGGACTCTCCTAGGGCATACTGTAATGTTGATAAATCTCTAGGAATATGATGAAAAGTGGGCAAAGCATCTCCATGGAAATTACGCGCTTTTCCACATAGAGAAAGTGAGGCACTCGGCAGAGCATGACCGTGTGTGAATTGGTCTCCAGAATTATAATAGCTACACTAAATGAAATTTCTCCTTCCTCCTGGCTTACTCCCTTTTGCCCTATTTGTTAAGGATGCAGTAGAGCAGCTCTTCCAAATTTCATACTTAATTTAGATGGAACAGGAAAGGTGTTGGCATTGTTCTGTTTACAGGATTTGCCTCTTCTGTAGGTAAATTATTATCTAAAATGCAGTCTCAGGCACTGAATTTCTGCTAGTTCCAAGCTGGGACACCATGACATTTTAATTTTAGGCTCTGGTAACCAATCTTGTAGTTCTCAAGTCCATTGAATGTTTTGATAGATTCAAGTTCTGACCTAGCTTCAAGAAATTGTTTCCAATTATAGTATTGCCACAGCAAAACATGAAGACTGGCATTGTTAGAGTTGCTCCTTGCTGAAGGCACATGTCCATCTTTATGGCTTAACAGAGTCTTGCATGCCTGAGCTGGAAGCCTCTTCATAGAGGTTACAACAGTTTGCACACATTTCCACTACAATGCTATGTATTTAAATAAAGATTTGTTAATGGCAACTAAAAGTACAACACAGAGAAATAGGCCAAAGTGCTGGGAGTGATATAAAAAGCTTAGTGCCTTCTGTAGTTTTATGTTTATTTTTTAAAGTATCCCAGTACAAATGGAGTTTACTCAGTTAAACCAGTAGCCTGCAGTCTGTGTTTACAACCTGGCAGTCTCCGTTTAACGACTCAAATTGCCTTTGTTTTAATCATCAACCATCAGGCACTGTGCACAATGAAATGACTTCTTTAGAGTAATTGACTGTCTTTTCTCCTTTCTTCTACCCGTACCACCTTTTCCTCTTTCCTTGAAAATTTGAGGAAAGGAATTTGCCCCTTGCTTGTAGCATGTGTTCAGCAGGAAAGGCAAAGCTCTTAGGAGGCACCGCAGGCTTAAAACTAGAATGTGCCCTTCTTCACTTGGTATTGTTTGATTGCCTGCACTTTTCCCTGAAACATAGTAAAAACGCCTCTGATGGACTGACTGCACTCTTTATGCATGCAGCATTTGTAACAGCATTTTCAGTAAAAGTATTCAGCATGATGCTTTCTTACTTAACGTATCTGAATTCACCAGCTTCACTGCAGTAAGCAAAGCGTGTGTTCACTGAAACTGTAATAATTTCATGATACAGCTTTGACAGCAGGAGTGGTTTAAATGTGCAATCACTTCTGCCTCCTGAAAATCAAACCTGGGACACTTCCTGGTGTTCTTGGTTATCTGTCCTGCTTCTTTATTCTATATTATTGAATCTAAGGTTGCTGGAGTTTTCTAAGTCAGCACAGGAGTACAGCAGTGATTTCAAAACCAAGTTTAAGGCTGTGGACTTCACAAAAATTACCTTTCTGTGAACTGCTTTTGCTGAATATGAAGTGGTGGAAGGGATAGGTGTCCAGGAAGAAGAAGGTTGCTAGTGAGCATCATCTGTACTGTGTATCAGGTTGCACACCTGCCGGTCTTGGTCCTATGATGGATCTGTAGCAAGGCAGCTTTTTGTACAAATTTAACAAAAGTAACACCAGATCTAGTGCTATGTGAGTTTATAGAATGTTAATTTCTGTGACATGCATGGAGACATTTAAAACCTGTCTGGATATGTTCCTGTGCAACTTGATCCAGTTCTGGCAGGAGGATTGTACTATAGATGGTCTTTCAAGGTCTATTCCAATCTCTAACATTCTGTGACTCTGTTAAGAGGGCTGGTGTGAATACTTAAATTTCATTTTCTGGATGTTGCTGCATACCTCCAAATATGTTCCAATCCTATATTTACTTGTATGCTGGCTATGGATATATGTCCCTTTTTTACTACATAAATAGAACAGAACCTTATTTCAGGCTTTTAAAGTGGTTTTAAAAATATCAAGAAAAAAAAGAAGGGGGATTAATCTTCCAGAGCAGAGTCAATCAGATAATTCACTAATGTGAAACTGATCAGTTCTACTTAAATAGTCGTGTAAGCTATTCTCCTACTGAGTAAATGCCTTGTAGACCTGTGAAAATAATAACACACACCTGATATAAAAATGTTCAAGAGACAGGAAGTTCCACTGAGCAAAATGCTAAACAACGACTTGGCATAACAGATTTACTCTGTTGCTTTTCCCCTGCATGATATTTGCCAGATACCTATGGACAAGATCAACAAGCCCATATAACTTGCGTTCACACACTTATTCCTATGTATATTGTTTAAGGAGATGAATCAGGGGGAAGGCCAAGAAGGCAAGTATCATCATGGGAGTCTGTTCTGGTTGTCCTATAACAAAGAAGTAGATGGAATAATCTGTAAACAGCTGGGAGAAGTCTCACCATTGCTACCACTTGTTCTTGCGGGAGACTTCAACTTAGCGGATGCTGGAAATACAATGCAGCAGAAAGGAAAGAGCCCAGCAGATTCTTAGGGGCATGTTTTAGTGGTGACCTGGTAGTGTTAGGTTAATGGTTGGACTTGATCTTAAGGTCTCTTCCAACCAAAACAATTCTGTGATTCTGTATGACTTTGACTTCCATTTGGAAATCATGTCATGCCTATTGAGCTTGCTTAACCCAAGTCTGATCAGTTAACAGTCTAGGATTCCCTTGTAACTAGTGGCGACAGGTATGTACTGCCAAGTTTGATTAAGCCCAGTCTAAGGTAGATGTTTGAAATACTGAGAGAAGTGAACTTCTGGATGTGCTGATGTGTTGTCTGTAAACACGATTGAAGCTGAGGCATCTAATCTGCTGTTCATTTTGTTCTCCTCTGTGGTCAGGACACTACAGTGAATGTAAAAACACTAGAAACTATGGACTGCTTCTATCAGTGACTGAGCCTTACTAGTGTTCTCAGCTGTCTGATCACTGTGAAGTCTGAGCATCTGTATGTCTTAACTTTAAACATTCAGAAATATGAGTGTTGAGAAGGTGGGGAAAAGATTTATTGTAGTAGGTTTGGCTTTGACCCAACTTAATGCGTGTAGTGCAGTACGCTTGAATTTACAGAACTTACTTAGGAAATCATTCTTGTTTGTTTGTGTTGTTTTGGTTTTGGTAATTCTAAGCGGGGTATCCCATGAGGAATTGTTCAATTAGTGCCTCAGGCTGTGTATCATTCTTAAAGACGGGGAATGTTTTGGGAGGCTGAATCAGAGTAAATGCAGTAATTGTTTTTTCTTCAAAATGTTGGCATTTTTTAAAAATACACTCCATGATTAATTTCTTTGGCTTGGAGACATGTATTACAGCATACACGATTTTGCCTTAATGATTGCCTGTTACTGTGTTATGACATATGTAAATATATATAGATATATAAAGTTTCAAGGACTCACTTAGCCGTCCCAATTTTTGTTCTGTTTCAGATGCTGGCAGAAAAGGTCAGCTGTACTAGAGCGAGGTTTTCAGTACAGAAAGTGTTTAATACCTGATCCTTGATTTAAAATGGCGCTTGCAATTCTGCCTGTAGAATCTGTAACAGTTTTTCCCTGCAATTACATTACGTTACACCTTGCAGCATTTTCCTTTGCTCATGTTTAAGTGCTGGCTTTAGTTTTCTTTTTGCTTTTCTTTCTGCCTTCTCTGAGAAGGCTGAATCCAGCAAAACTGTACCACTCTTAAGCCAACTGAAGCTAGTTGGGATATTTGATGCTCAGAGTGTGACTGATGGTGCCTAGCACTGAGCAGAATCAGCTCCCCTGCAAGTGCTAAACCTCCTCACGAACTATTTAATCGGCAAACAGAATTATTATCTTTTAGCAGGAGTTTTCTTTCAGTTCCATTTCTAAAACGACTGTGAGAACAGATAAGGAATTATACTAGAGAGAAATAAGAAATGGAAGAAAGAAAGAAATGAGAGCACAAAATGGGATATATTATAAAAGAGCAGATAAATATTTGAAAAAGAACAGTTATAAAACAAATTTGACATTCTTATTCTCCTAATTCTTAAAATCACAGAGGATCTTATGCATTTATCTTCTTTTAATATATACATTAATATGGGGCTTTGGTGTGTGTGCAGCATTCATCAAGCTTGATGATCTTGCTGCTTCAGCCAGTGTGTAAACATGTGAGGTGAAATATTGATCTTGAAAAGCTTGCAGGCTAGACAATGAATCCGTTATAGAATGTGGCTATTTCAAAAATTGATTTGTTTTCAGTTATTTTATTTTGTTAATTTTATTTTAAAGTGGAATGACAATGGTTGATTCCAGTAGTGGCTAGTTATCACCAGCTGGTGCTTTATCTTTGCTTTTTCAAGTTGGAAAGGTTAGAAACAAGAGGTTTAATATCAGGCAACCTGTTCTAGTGAGATCAGAATCGGTCTTTCATGTCCTTGACTGATGTTTTCCTGTTCATCTCCTTTTCAGTCTTGGTCAAGAGTTATGAACCTGAACCTTGGACCTGAATGTAGTTCTAAGCATACAGATTGCCTGCAGCTCAGTTTCACTGGGCTGTGGTACTGGAGTGTAACTTACCATGATGCTCATCGAAATGGATTGAATTTAGGAAGATTTGACACTTTTTAAGCTGTTTGGCACTTCAAAAAGTTCTTTTTCCTCACAAAGGAAAGGTTTCCCAGGTGGGATGAAGTTTCCCCTTTTAGGGATATTGAGAAGGCTGGTCTTTGGTTTCATGCTATTCTTTCCCACCCAGTGTTTGGATTCCTCCTTCAAAAGATGATTTTATAGAATCATTAGGTTTCGGAAGAGGCCTCAAAAGAGCATCCCCCTGCCACAGCAGGATCACCTCGACCAAGTTGCACAGGAACACATCCAGGCAGGTCTGGAACGTCTCCAGAGAAGGAGACTCCACAACGCCCTGCAACAGGCAGCCTGTTCAAATGCTCCGATACCCTCCCTGGGAAGAAGTTTCTTCTGATATTGATATGGAGCCTCCTATGTTCCAGCTTGCACCCATTGCCCCTTGTCCTATCCCCAGGTGACCTTGAGAAGAGCCTGGTTCCATCCTCCTGACACCCACCCCTCACATATTTGTAGACACTAATGAGGTCACCCTCAGCCTGCTCTTCTCCAAGCTCAAGAGACCCAGCTCCCTCAGCCTTTCCTAGTAAGGGAGCTGTTCTACTTCCTTCGTCGTCTTTGTTGCTTTATGCTGGACACCCTCCAGCAGCTCTGTGTCTGTTTAGTCTGAAGAAAAGGGGACAAAGGGGAAACCTTATACCTATCTGCAGCTACCGGAAAGAAAGTTTTGCAGAAATGTGACTGGTGGTCTCTTCTCACAAGAAGCAAGTTATAGGACAAAGGGAAATGACCTCAAATTGTGCCAGGAGAAGTTTATGTTAAATGTTAAGGAACACTTCTTTACTGAAAGGGTCATCAGGCATTGGAACAGGCTGCCCAGGGAAGTGGCTGAACCACCATTGCTTGCTATGTTTTAAAGTTGTATAGATAGGGTGCTTGAGGACATGGTTTATTGCTGGGCCTGCGGCTGTTAGGTAATGGTTTCACTCAATGATCTTAAAGGCTTTTTTCCAATTCAAATGATTCTGTGGTCCTATAAATCTATGCTTGGTCTTGATTATTTCCAAGCAACTTTCTAAAGGGCAATGTGGAGGAAACATTGCTCATCTATCACGAGTTTTGCCACTTAATTCTATGGAAAAATATTAATTTTATCAGTATAAGCAATCTTTCCTGAATCAGGGAATTAAAATACTGCCATATTTGTCTCTTTCATGGACCAGATTTTTGAATCAGTTCAGCACTCCAGAATTATCCAAGTTTGATGCTAATTTCAGTGTAATGTGATTTAAGAGTTAAAGAACAGATATTCCTACTGGTACATTGCTACCTAGAGAAACCTTTTTAGACACTGAAATTACATGATATTGATTCACTGATTTATTGACTTACATTTCATTAGCTCTGGACACTCTTTAATTCCAAGGCAAGATACATGATCTAGAAAGTAGTCTATTATACTTAATGCTCTATAGAAAGGAATAATGCAAGCCACAGGAAGTAAATTAGTAAGATGTATTCCTCCTTCAATATCACATTTGCTCTGTGTCATTACAGGTGAATAACAGGGGAGATCAAGGCAGCATTTAAAAATGTATTATAACAGCAAAGAAACTTTGCAAAAACCATCTAGAGAAGAAAAATCAAATCCTTGAGAGTGTTTTGAAAAATAATGAAAATATAAAAATGTTTTCCTGTGCCCTTTAAAGACTGCTGAAATGTTTATGGAGTTCTTGTACGTGAATAATAGGTTTACAGAGAAGCCTTTCTATGTTTCCTTTGCAAGCTGAATAAAATACAAAAATTCCAACTTTTACCTAATTTAAAGCATCTTTACTCAGGTTGAGCTCTTATGCTTTAGCTTTTCAAGACTGATTTCTGAAACTAAAGCTGTTGTTTTCCTTTTCCCTGAGTTCAGTGCTGGAGGCAAAATGGTATCTAGAGATGGACACTGTTTTCTGAAAGCTAGTCATCCCCGCCTAATTTAGTCCATTAGCGCAAGATGGTTCAAATCACATTCTCTTGCATGTAGATGCTTGTTAAAAGGAATGTGAACTCCTGATTCAGGCTGTCACAATTGCTCAGACTGATGAGGAGCCTGTTGCAAAAAGAGCAATGCCAGCATTACAGAACCGAAGTCTGCTCAGAACAACTTCACTGACACTTTACAATCCCAGGGGAAAAATATTTCTTGTCTCGTTGCCACCCTTGGTTGTCTAAAGTCTCATCCTGCGATGGAGGTGTTAATAACCTGTTTCATCAGTTTATTTACTTTCCTGATTAAATATTATGCTTCAGATGATGAAGTCTGAATGGGAGCTTAGTATTTGGTTAGCTGCAAAGTGATTTTGTCGGTGTGTTCTCTTTATTCCTGTAGTTTTAAAATAAATGTGAATTTTATACAATTTGTGGGTTCAGTGGAGAATATGAGATAGCTGTATTTTTTTCTGAAATGTTGGGGAGTATGAGGTAGCTGTATTTTTAAGTAGTTTATTGTGGGGCGTGTGTTTCCAGTGTGCTATAGTTTATGCTGACACTTACTTTACATTATAAACAAGAATCTATTCTTCGTAAAACTGCAACCTTGTTAAATATTTTCATAGATGATGCTTTGCATCATAGCAGAAGAGGCCAAGCACCTGACCTGTTGGCCATTTCTCTTATCATGCAGTCAATAGGGTCTGTCGTGACATTCTACTAAAAAATCTCTCTTGATTTAACAATAATTCTGTTAATATGTACTCTGTTCACTAAGCAAGCAAACTGCGTTATGGTTAATAACCACAAGTGTCTATAATGATTTCTTCACAGTATTTTTCATTGCTTTGCATTTAGGAAGTTTCACAACACTTTCCTAACATAATTTGTTAAGTATCTTCTACTTATATTTTGTACTTGAATCCATCCTGTAGTGTGAGTAAAATGCAGCACCTACACGTCTTGCATTAGGCTTTCAATGTGTCCATGGAGAAGATGAAGATGACTGCCCTGTGTGTTAGTTTAATCTCATAGCTCTCATGCCAACAGAAATGCATGTGATCCAAGAAAGCATTTGTCTCAAGCACAGCTCTGTAGCTACCTTGTCTTCAGCAGCCATACTGGCTAGATAAAACTATTGTGTTCCACAACTGAAGACCAAATCTGCATGTTCAGAAATATTTTCTGGCTAGATATTTTACACAGGCCAATTCACATGCAGTGTTAATGTGTATACAGGAAAAGACATTCATATGGTAATGTTTTCTGTTATCTGTCTGTCTGTCTGTCTATCTATCTACTAACAAAGCAGTATTGTTTAGTAATTTAATATACTTTGTTCACAAGCATTTTTGAACAATCTATACAGTAGTGTGGACATAGTCAAGTTAGTTCCAGAAACAGAATTTCTGCCCTTTCTGAGTATAGAACTAGAAATTAAGAGGTAGCATAGAATCTTGATCAAAATGCTTTTAAACTAATGTGTTGGGGGTAAGCTCTGATTTCACTAGGCATCAAAATGGTGATGCTAGATTTTAAATAAAAGTTTAAGAAAACTTGGGCCTTAAAAGTGTGACTGCTTTTAGAACCTTCTCAATAAAAGCAATTATATTTTTTGTTTTCAAAAATACCCTGTGCCATACTTGATGAACTTCAAAGTCATACTCCTGAAAACAAATATTTGTGTATTATGCATAGCATAAAAGTACCCAAACTGAAAAATGAGGAGCCTGGAAGAAAAGGAATGAGGGTGACACATTTATATAAACATCGCTTTTGTATTATACAAACACTGTATCCATGGTGAGATATACGTGGCAGACAATTCATTCCAACGTTAACCGCAACAACACTTTCTTCTGCGCTGTGCAAATTTATGTTTTTCTTGTTGCGCTTTCATTTCAAACTGCAGAGCAGTGTGTATGGCTCCAAGACACGGACACCCCAGTTTTGGTGCTTGGGTCCTGTGTGTGCCATGTAAATCACACTTCTGGATGTTCATAGTGCTCAATCAGCGTGACTACAAATAGTAGCAATGTTCATCACCTTGTGTAATTGAGATAGTTAAGTTAGTTGCCCTACATATTTCTTTTATCTTCATGCACACTAAAAGCATAGAAATGAATTTTATTTTTTTTAAATCATGAGCATTTTAATAAAATGTGTATTTATATGTCGTTCTCTTGCTATCAGTGAGAAATACAATTCTACTGTACAGAAAATAGACAAAATAGAATGAGATTACTTACCTTGTTGTTGCTAAAAGTGGTGTGCAGTGGATTGGTGCCAGGGAATGTCGCAAAGGTCTCAGAGCTGTTGCCAAGGGAACTCCAGGTTGCACAATGTAAATTTTTTATCCTTATAAGAGAATAAATGTCTCTTCGGCACTTTTTCTGGATCCTTTGCTCCGACTTCTGAAGAAGTCTTAAACTGGAGAACATGAGACAGGCTAAGTAGCCTCTCCTGTAAGTCCTGCAATCAGCATGTTTGAGGATTGAATTTACTGCAGATGCAAGGTAGCATCTTTTCTAATTCCTATCACCAAGGCCAGTCTTAGTTTTCTGCTGTTTTCTCTGGACAAGTATTTTCAAGCTTATGATCCTTGTATACTTCTGTATCTCTTTCTGCTACTTGTATCTGTAAATTTCAAACATTCATTCATGTTTTGGATGAATTGTTTTCTTTGTGTTACTTCTGTTGATGGACACTGTTTCCTGAAATAATTATGGTAAAAAGCAAAGTGGTTACTGTGTTCTGTTGACCACAACCTCAGTTTATACTAACGAGGGAGGCTCTGTCTTAAGCTAAGCTGGAGAAAATTAGCCCTTCCTCACTTCAGAACCTTCCGTTAAGATAGGATGAGTCAGCAGATAGTGACAGACAGACCATGATAGATCAGGAAAGGTAAAAACAGAAATAGGAGATTCCAGAGAGCCATGGAGTTGCCGCTTTTCCTTTTGCTGTATCACTGCCCCAAAACTTCACTGATTTACACAGGGGGAGTTGCATTTTCTCAGAGCATCCTGCAGCATGCTGAAAAGCAGTTCAAAACTTGCTGTGATTGCTTGAAGAGAATTAGGAAACAAAGAGGTTCCTTTCTAGAACTGCTAGGTTAGTACTGACTCTTACATTAAATGTTTTGTGTGTGATGCCATCCAGTTTTCATTGTTCACAGATTTTATCTTCCTTTGGAATGATTCCTGAAATTACTGTGTGTGGATAATTAGAAATGACCCAGTGGTCATAACAGTCATGTCTACCTATTTCCACTTACGAAGTTGCCCATTGACTTTTCAACTCTTATGCTTAAATGGTTTCACAGTTGAAGCCTCAATGACTGCAATTAACTTAATTGTGGTTTGTTAATTCAAATGCTGTTATTTGTACACTGCTGCATGGGCATTACATGGAGAATTCTTGAGATAAATAATGTACTTAAAACTGCCAAGTATCTGCAGTAACTACTACCAGGTACGGTTGTGTAGCACAAATAGTGTGCAGTGTTAAAAAGATTATGGCATTTGAGAAGGTAATGATTCTGACAGTATTTTGTGGCTGAATCTCACAGTCTTCACATGTGCACATAAGCCTGATAGCATTCTAGACAGTATTTCTAGAATAAATCTTAAGATTCAGAAGCTACTGTGATTGGGTGGGGGGAGTGGGTGTGCGGGGAGAGGAGAGGCATTTGAGTATCACTTTGGAAACCAGGTTTCACATAATTTAAGAATAAGGGACCAAAATGTCTTCCATGGTAAATATGGGGACTAATCATGAGGCTTTTCACAGATGTGAGATCCCTTTTTACTCAAACATACTCTACTCTATAATTTTAATTTAAGACCATATCACCAACACTAACTTTCAACTACTTGGTGGATTCATATTATTTTAGAAGGATTAAATGCTACTTTGAGTTTGGTAGTAATTACTGTATTCTGGATGTGAGACTATATGTATAGGTCATTGTGCACAACTTTGTGCGTAAAATTCATTAATTCCACAATGAATCGAGAGACTACGGAACCTCCAGAAGCAATGTACTCCATTCACAAAGTAGTTTCCCTTGCCAGGCACATTGATTTTAACAGAAATCAAGATAACTAACTTATGTTCGCTTAAGAGTTTGAATTCTGACGTATTTCTGGTCAAGTCAAATAACTCCTGTTCACACTGCAGTAAGTCACTCACAAGCCATTTTCACTGGACTTGCTAAAAATAGCAGTGCCTTCATTTTTAGAAGACACCATTTCCCATAATTTAGGAGGAGCAATTAGTAAAGGAAATCTAAATTATAGCGAAGCTTTTCCAAAGCTCACTGAAAGCAACAGGTCTGTCTGGAGATCCATGAAAAACCAATGTAATGATAGATCTTTAGCTGCTGAGCAATCCTGCTGAAGAGCAAGATCTAAGGTTTCTGGTGTAGAGTTCTATGGAAGATTGTCAAGGGTTTATCCCAAGATGAAACTAAGCAATTAATGTGGGTAATGTGCTAATGGTTTGAAGCAAAAACAAAGCAAGGAGGGCTCATAAACCATGTATAAATTGGAGGAAAACCCGAAATAAATTGATTTGTGGAAAAACAAGACACATTTTATTCACCCTACATAAAACCTCCAACACAAAAACATACAGAGATTAATGACATGCTCTTACATAACTGGGTCCAGCTGCTGTCTTCACTTCTTCAAAGGGAAGACACTTCCAGCAGTTCTTTTTCCATGTGGAGTCCATTCAGTCCATGTACACGTCCTTCAGCATCAGTGGGCATTTTAAAATCCTGTTCCATGCGCTTCCATGCCAGTCCTCCATTTCCGGTGTGCTGATGGAAGATAAGGGAGGCAAAACACCTCTCTCCATTGTATCAAACAGTGGAACACAGGGCAAACCTTTCTTCGGCTGATCTTTAAGTACCTCTCTCTCTCCATTCACCACATTCTCAGAGCAAGAAGGCTGTTGTTACCAGCTCCAGCAACTATGTGCATCCTATCCTCTCCAAACACACAGATGAAAGGTAGTGAAGGAAACCCTACACCGGAAGCTACAAACCAGTCATACGGAAACCAATCATACAGCTTGGAGGTGAAAAAATTTCACTCGTTGCCATAGCAACTTCTCATTGCTTTAGGCAAGAAACCTGTTTAAATTCAAGCCACAACACTGATAAATATGTGGGAGTGATCCAAATCCAAATAGAAACATGGGGCTTATTAGCAAAGTAACAGAAAAATAAACATGATAGCATCTCTGTGCAATTTGTAACATTACATAAGGTGCCTATAGATGGAGTAACATCTTGTGCTGTCTTGGCCTCCTTTTGTCCCAGAAAAGGGTGTAGTAGAACTGTAAAAAGTGCAGAGAAGGGCACCAAGGATAATGCAAGGTTGTTACACTCATCATTATGTTTTCATTTTCAAGTGTTATCATAGTGTCTACAACAGAATAATAGATCAAAATGGACTACCTAATAGGAAGTTTATTTTCTAACTGGTGTTGTGGCACATTAATTTTATGATAGGAATTCTTCTTCATGTGTTGTCTAGATAGAGCTGATAATAAATAACTTCTGTAGTAGTTTCTCAACTAAAGTATTTGCAATTTGAGGTACTGTGCATCAATTTTGCTCTATTTCACCATGGTATCACAGCCCTGTCCGGCTTAAGTACGACTTTTCTTCTTCTTCATGAAGGATGCTACATTTCTCTATGAGTAAAGGCTCTGTAGAACCTTGCATATTTCAACCATAATGCTTAATTTTAATTAATTTTATTGATTTGGTTTACAGAAAAAGTGTCCTCTGAGATTGTGAGCTTTTAAATATCTGTTTGCACAACTCAGTTATAGAGTGGTGGTTGTGTGGGCTTTTAGTAAGTATGGTTTTCCTTTTAGCTGTAAATTTGCTGTGAAAAGACCAAGCATGCAAACAGCACTTTGTTGTCTATAGCAGCACATAGTTAGCAGAACACCTTGGGAGCAGACGAGATGTGATTTGCTACTTAATAGATGCACCAGCAGGCAAAATTCTCAATGTCCTGCTGGTTTGTTGGGGGTTTTTCTCCTATAGTGTTTTAATCAGGTATAAGAAATGAAATAAACAATTACTAAGAAACACGGCTTTAATTATTCATCTGAATAATCATAGAGATCTGAAATCAATGATGTGTTTTAAGTTTATTCTGTCTTTGTATTTTACAAGAAACCTACTTTTATGGTTTGTTGGTTTTTTGGTTTGGTTTTTTGTTGTTTTATTTTTGTTTGAATACTTTTGCCCCAAGAAACATGTAAATATATGAAGAAGTGTTTGTTCCCTAACCAAAACATTGTGTAGTAAATGTTGCAAAATGCTTACTTTAATTCTGGCTAACATTCTTATAATGACAAGCTATAAAATTATAATGAGCTTACATGATCCTGGGCATGAGTACTTTCTGAACATTTGTTTTGCCTCGAGCCCTAGCACACGCAAACACACAAATACAAAACCCAAGAACAGCAAAACCCTAATTAAGCATATTGTGTTTGAGGTAAATGCTTTTTTAGAAAGGCATCAGAGTGACCCAAGGGAAAGCATTGGCCAATCACCTGAAACAGAAGTTTGCTGATGCTATATCAGCTTCTGATAGAATATACTGATCTTCATAAGAAGTCTTATTTCAGTTTACTCAGTGAATTATATTCAATGATTTGATCACTAAAACTTAAGAAACAACTTGAAATTAAAAAAGCTTGGAAGTTTGTCTTATTTTTAATTTTTAGTCTATGGTCAAAATACAATATGAGAGAGTGTACTGCTTGCTAATTCTAAAACTTTAAAGACTTGACTAACTTAATTTATTCAAACTGCAAAATATAGGTAGTATTTGAAGTAGAAAATTGCATTTGAAATGAATTTATTTAATAGTGTAAATAGCAGTGGATTTTTTTAATCACTGAAGTTTCCTTAAGTGTAGTTGCTTTTTTCCCCTGCTTACTAAAACTGAAATACAATTTTCTATCCATATTCATGGACCCAAAAAATAGAATAAAGTTTAAGTGTTGTCCAAGAAATATAATTCATGTCTAATGTTATTTGGTTGCAAAAAAAGACAACTGTTCTTTGAACACTCTACAAATGAAAAACAAGATTCAGTTCAAATATTTAAATCAAGCCCTTAATGCAGACCCATGTAATTCTTGATTGAATTTGATGATTCAAATGATTTTGATGTAAATCTGTACACTCTGACGTACAGTGAATTGTCCCATTAATTTTAAGGAGTCGTTTCATGCGCAAAGAAGAATAACTGCTCAAGCCTTTCAGGCAGTAGACCTTGGAGAACAAGGATTCTGGTTTAATTATTAGCTATTCTTCCTATTAGTGGTAATTTATGGTTTCATATTTTCTACATATGTTAACAACTTCACCTATAAGTTGTACCTCAGAAGTGGGGTTGTTGAAGACTTTCTAGTCGAAGTGACAAGTTACTGAGGTTAATCACAATAAGATTTTTATTGGTTTCTTTAATAACTGGGTTGTGAACTAGGCAGAACGTCAGGGAGGATGAGAGTGAAGGAGTAGAATATTTATGATTTTCTGAAACCAGGCCTTCAGCTTCTAAACTTCTTAACAGATACAGAGATACATATTTTTTTTTTTAACATCCATGACTTCTGTACCCAAAGTGCCAGTACAAAATGGCTATGGAAATTTAAGTTCAGTCTAGGACTGGAAGTCAAATCAATCAACAGGTTATTTGTATTGTATTACTGATTCAAATGAATTCCATTATGTAGAGCATTTTGCTCGATTTCCTACCAGATTCCCAACGTGAAAGGAGTGAGCTGAAAGAAACATATGCCTTGTCATTATGCTAGTACTCCTAGCAAGCCTGCCTGGCTTGTAAGGCAAAATTCTTCTGAAAATGGCAGCTCTTTTACAAAACCTTCAACAAATGGATTCATTTGTGACTTTGTCCTGAAATTTTTAAAGTTATGTTTCCTGTGCGGGTGGTGAATAATGTAACAAACTAGTTGATTACTCCTCTGAATATAGGCATGTACGCCACAGTAGGCATCAACAGATCACTTTAGCAGAAGTCCAGACTTCCAGTAGACAAATGTAAATGCAATAGTGTTCCCAAAGCCTCATGTTTAAAAAATTGGTTAGGGAAGGAGAATTAGGAATACAGAAGGAAATACATCAGTGACTCAAAAACACAAAAAGCAAGTTACAAGTATCAGATAAGGCTTGGCTGGACAGGCTTTCATTACTGAGCTAGGAAAGACTGCAGCATGTATTCAGCGTGTCAACATGCTTTTATCAGGAAAAAGTACCTTTAGCTCTTAAACTGACACAAAAGGAATGTTTTCACTAAGACATAAAGGGTTTTACAAATTTGCTGATAACTTGGTGTGGCACTAGGCATTTAAGTGTTAGAAAAAGTAGGTTGAGCTGTCAGGACTTTGAAACAGAGGTGCTTTTTAATGCAAGAGATGTAATGGAGATGTAAAAATTTTGTTTTCTAGAACTAGTTTTTTTATAATACAACATAAGCAACCATTCTGAAAACAGCTCTAACAGGAGTTGATTATGTTTCCAGCTCAGCCCACCCATGTGAATGAATGGGTCTTTCTCAGCTCTTGGTTCAGCTGATGTGAGGAGCTATATTTTTAGCAGTGAGCTCTGTGTGTGTCACAGGATGCTGTTATTCCCCTGCATTGCTATCCCTCAGTGAGTTCAGGTCATGCAGCAGTGCTCTGCCCTGCTTCTATTTACTTACTGACAGCACTTCAAGTGATTGAAAGAAAAGGGGGAGGGAAATGATCCTCTTATTTATTTTCCTTATAAATCTCCCAAATGTTCAATACAGATAGTGTGGTTTAGTGAATGTATGCTGTTCAAGTGTGAGAGTGTACTAGTGCTGTGGGAGTTTCCTCCAGTAGCACTGTCGTGGATTGATATCCCAGAGTCATAAGAATGTGTTGGGCTGGAAGGGATCTTTAAAGGTCATCTAGTCCAAACCTCCTGCAGTGAGGAGAGACATCTATAACTAGATCAAGTTGCTCAGAGCCCCATCAGCTTGACCCTGAATGCCTCCAGGGATGGAGCATCTGCCACCTCTCTGGGCAAGTTGTCCGAGTGTTAAAATGTCCCCCTGTGATTTTAGAGTAAATGTCCAAATTGGTGTTCTTCAACAGGCAGTAGTTGAAACTCAAGGAGGTTGTTTTTCCCAGCCCATGTGAAGAAGACTTTGTAGACAGATGGTCCTGACAGGTATTCCAACTCAGGACAGCTGATCAGGGGGGAGTTACTGGTAAAGCCTGCTGTGATCCTGGAGAACCCAAAGGATCTTTCTTAGGATCACTGTTTATAGAGCCCAAGATAACTTGACTTTGTCAACTACTTTTCCATTTCAGCCCAGTCTTAGTGATATCACGAGTTGCACATGCCCAGATCTTGCCAGGTTTTAGGATTCTGATATTCTCTTTTGGAACACAACCCAAGTAGAGGTGTAGTAGATTGTCAGAGGGTCGACTGATTGTCATTATTGTTCTCAGAAGGGGAGTAGGAGTCTGGTGCATTGAGAGAGTGACTCAAACACACTGGTTCACTGATGAAGGTAATTGTTATTATTGTCCCCAAAGAATAGGGAAAGCAAGAGACAGGTACAAGAAGAGGTACTTTAATACTCTGCTTTGCGGCCTGTCACAACCCATAACGAACTTTCCAGTTGTTGTGTGGCTTAGGGAGAGGAGTCACACTGCACCAAGTGGCCAATGAGTGGGGGAGAATTTTACCACTGCAAGCTCACATGCACATGAGGAGCAATGTCACTGCTCCTACATGTTCATTAATGTCTTGATTTGGTGAAATATTTCTGCTTGTGTTTAGGTCTACTTTGTGACTTTCTAAACTCTGTTAAAGAACATAAGGATTTCCTACTAGTTAATCTCTAGCAGTCATAATCTCAACATGTGGATGGATTTGTATGGGTTTTTCAATTCTCTGTCACAACTCAAGTATAATATTATCTCTGTAATTATAATCTCCAAAAGCTTGCACAGTTAGACACAAAAATGGCTGCATCTTTTCATGAAGAAAAGTATAGCTACCATTTACTTCTTTCTTTGAGCATCTTTTTTTTTTCCCTTAGAAATGCTCAGTTTTAAGTTCCAAAAATGTTTCCAAGGTGGCTTGTTGAAATTCTCAGGCGGACCCCATGACAGGATGCATGTTGTTCCTTAGCTGACAAAATTAACCAGATATTAGAAAAATGGTAGTGAGAAGGAGAAATAAGTGAGAAGGGGTGAAAAGCTAGAAAATAGAGTAGGCTGAGATGAATGAAAAATAGAATGTGGCAGTTGTCTTATGTAAATAGTAGGCAGTGATTCTTTGGCTTTATCACACTTTGGCTATTATACACTTGCAATGAAAGGGCAATATTTAAATAAGAGTTTACAGCTTGAATCATTAAATGCATTCCTCAATTCAGGATGCTAAACAGTGAATCTTGTAGATATCTGTGAGGTTCTGGACTACTTACTGTTTTAATTATCATTCAGCAAAGGAGTAATATATTCTTTCCATATCTGTAAAATTGTTGGATTCCAGAGAGAAGAGTTTGTTAAGGACAGTAGCTGCAGGGCATGTCTTATGGAGTAGTTCACTACAGGAAGTTTTCTTCATCTAGGCCAAGAAGAGTCAGATCATAAGGGATCTACCAACTGAGATACATGATGGAGAGAGAGAGAGTGAAGGGGTCTAAGTTAGAGATCATGCCTTGAGAGAAGACAGTCAAAGGTGGCACATACTCGCTTGATTTCAGCTGTTCAACATATAATGTATTAAACAAGTCTGCTCATAAATAGTAAAGATCTTTGGACCAAATGTTTGGTTTGTTACTATACTTTAATTGTTTAAGCACAGTTTTCACGATCATCAAAGAATATGAACAGTGCCCATTGTTCAGGAAATATCAGATAAGACTAACCTGTTGGCACAGTTATTCTGTCAGCCCTTCTGATGTAATTGTGCTTTTGAACACTAGAACGACAATCGGTATTTTTTTTTTGCTTTGGCTATATTCCAGATATCCAAGAAATGTAGTTCTTTGCTCTCTAAAGTGTATTAAACTATTCATGTGGAGTGAATTATGTTGATAGATTGTATTCTTGGAGGAGAAGGCAGCAATAAAAATGATTTGTGACATTTTTCTTTTAAAGATGGGCTTGAGACATCCAAGAGATCTGGATTTGTCCAACATGCATAGATTATTATGCCTTAAAAAAACCCATCACAAATGAAAAACAAAAAAAAAGGCACCTGAAAAATATGGTAAAGACATCTGAACTGTTTCATGTTCTTATAAGCTGAACTATGAGAAAAGTGCAAAGGAGAAATAAAACCATTAATGTATGTAGAATTAATTCTGATGAATTATTCAACATGTAGGAATATATTGTATAATCTCCTTGAATAATCCTCCCATCTTAAAACCTTCAGTTCTTCTGGGACTGAGCAATGCTGGCTCATTGTACTAAGGTTGTAATGCATTCTCATATGTCCTGTTTCATTCTAGTAGAGGTAAATTAAAAGCAAATTTATTTCTAATTAGCTAGATTGATTTCTCAAAGGACTAGATCTGCTTTTAATGTCTTCCGATCATAAGGTGATGTTGTATATCATTGATTACTTGAATATCTGAACAATTAAGAAAGTCATAGGCAAAAAAATAATAAATAGTCTGAGAAATTATGGTATCTTGCATTCAGAGCCCTTACAAGACAGATGTTCACCAGAGTGTGTTAAGATGTGGTTTTCCCACTCTGTTCTGAGAAAAAAACCAAAAAAGATTATCAGAGCTTTCAGAGTTTGGCATATGGGTTCCTTAGAAAAAGCTCATTGGTATTTTACTCGGCTTATTTGACGTTTTTTGACTTGAAAATACAACAGTGCTGCCTCACTGGGATAAAAAGCCTGGCTTGGTCTGTGAGTAAACCAGGCAGCCCAGAATAGAAACTCAGTGTGATACGTTAGATCTGCCATGGTTCATAAGGAAATTTCAGAAGGGTCACAGAAATAAATATGCTTCAGTGGTGATGTGATCAGGAACCACGGCATTTGAGGCACTTGTAGTAAATGGAAACTAATTACATTGTGCAGAGGACTGGTAAGACCTTTTTTCTGCAGTGTTGCACAGAGATTTGGTCTTCCGTCTTCTTGAGGGATTAACTAAAACTGGAATGGGCACTGGAGGAAGAGAAACTAAATAGAGAGCTGTCAGAAGAGAGAAGACTAAGAGGCCTTGGCTTATTTAGCCTTCTAAAATGAAGGCTGAGTTAGTTGATCTTCATGCATGATTAGCAGGGTAAATAACATAGAGAAGACCTATTTAAGCTAAAGAATAGTACTGGGACAAGAATAAATACATATACATTACTTATGAATATGCTTAAATCAGAGCTTAGCAGAAACATGTAAGACATTTGGACAGCTTTCACCTACATTATTAAGAACAAACTACTGATCAGCTATCGATATGATCAGTTCATGAAGGAGCTTACAAATCCTCAAGGTGTTGAGTTTTTTACAGTAGTGAACAAGATAAAGAGAATTTTAGCTTTGTGGCATTTTTATTAAGCACTCAACTGGATATACTTGGCTTTAGGTGTTTTCTGTAAGAGTTAAATTTTATCAGAAATAATGATATGATATATCTTTTATTCATGCTGAGAGTCCACTGTACACTTTAAAGCCACCCTCCTTATTTCATACCCCTTCTTACAGTGTCCAGGTGCCTTTAAGAAACATATTGACTAAAATTATTACAATTTATAATACAAATGATTCTTTATTTCTCATCAAGAAAAAATGCTGAAAAATAAAAAAAAACCTAGCCAACAAAGAAAACATGTGGGAAGGCATGCTGAAAAAGTGGACTTTCTCATGCCATGTGTGGGCGAGGAGTTGAAATTCATCCCATACTCTTGTATTGAGATCTGTGTTCTGTTCTTTTTTTATATAAGAGAGGAGTGTGAAGCATCCTGACTGCGTTCCTCACACCAGTGTCTGTGGAAAGATTTTAGATACTCCAGCAACCATTACGGGTCATATTTCCAAACACAGAAGTGTCAGAGGATGCAGGCAGGCATACTGGGACTCTCAGAAGCATTTTTGGAAGCCTTAGATTTCCATCAGCTGGAATTCAGCACTGAAAATCAAGCCAGTGATCTGCCTAATTTGATTTGTATCTAAATTGGCAAATTTCTCACTGAGATCCTTAAAGACAATGAACAAAATCAGTCTGATGTGGTATTTTATAAGCAAAAAACAATGGAAAATTACTTCCTGTAAAACTCTGAATGGTTAGGATTCTTTAAAAAATGTTTATATGTTTACACATAACTTAGCTGGATGTTGCCTGTTGGTGAAACTGTAGTCTGGAGGAAGGTGTTTGCAGCAACCCATGCTGTGGGGGTAATGCAGTTGTGTTCATAACATCTGTAATTTCTTGGGAGTGTGTAATTTAGTGTTTCGGTGTGTTGCAGTGCTGTGCAAAATAGAAATACTAACCACATGTATAACTACATCCAAAAGTTTACTTTTCAAGATGGAGAACGGTCTCCTAGGCAGCATTAGTGGTAAGATGTGTGGCTCCCAGAAGACAGCAGAGAAAAATGTGGTACATTAAGTGTCATGCAGGCTTAAATTCTACACTGACTCAACTCTTCTTTTTCCACATAGTGACAGCACTTGCAACCAAACCTCAGAAGAGTATACTGGAGGTCTGAGAGCAGACTAGCGCAGCTGAAACTGCCATTCATAGTTTCTATTAGTTTGGGCATATATTCCATGTGAAGTCATATGAAGTTTAGGACAGAATCTTTAGAACTAATTTTGTAAAAGGTCAGTTGAAACAAACTGATGTAGTGGGAAGAAAAGTTCAGGTACCAGTTCACTGCCATAACCATTATGCTGATTTAATAGTGGCTTCATGAAGGATGCTTACTCCTCTGCATTGTTCAAAGTTATCTAGTAAAGCTGGTAGGGGCTTCATGCTGAGCTCAAATACGTTTGCATGTCTAACTGCATATGTTCTGGGAGTTAGACTTGGAAACTTAGCTTGGAGGTTAGAGCTGGTACTTGGAACAGTAAGTTGGATAGCACTAGGGAGATAAAATGCTCTCAGATTAACCAAGGGGCAGAGCAGAAAAAAACGCTAACCCTCCTCCTCCAGTATGAATCATTCTGTCCAAATCTGACAGCTAAGCTGAAGTGATCGTTTTCATTAGCTGTCTGTCAATCGGTTTTATATTTAAGCTTGGCAACACTTATACTGCAACTGGTACTAATCATCACCCTTTTCTAGCTCACTCTGTTGCCAACAACCAAATAGATGTAAATTGAATTTTCTTCTACTTCTAAATCTGTGATCAATAAGTCAAGATGTTTTGGTAGGTAAACTTTTCTGCTACTCCTCCCTTAAATAAAGGGAACTTTAAGGTCTAGTGCTTTCAGACTAGACATGCCCCCTCCACTGCAATTGGGAGAAAATAATGCGAAGTGGATGAAACATTCAAAAGTGTCGAGAGATTAAAATCTCTGAGATGAATGGTTCCTTCTCTCTCTGTTGTTTCTGCTTGCTGTTTATACAAAGCAGACTAAAATCAAATCAGACAGCTTATTACATTTCCTTTAAAGTGAAATTTTGTGGACCTGATGGCTAAAGACTTAAAAATTGTGTGCAAATGTAAGTCTGCTCAGCAAAATTAGTGATAAACGAAGCTTTGCTTGCTGTGAGGTCGATGTTCAAGCAGCATTACAAGCCTGATTCAAAACACGAAATAAATGACAATATTTATCCTTCCTTTAAAAAAAATCAAACCAAAATGACCAAAAAACCCAACAAAAAAGTTTATTGTCTATTTAGCTCAGGATGACATCTTTGAAGCAAGAGGAATTACACACTTTTCCTGAAGTAAAGTCACAAATGAGTCCCCAAAATGTCTGTCTGTCTGTCCTCCTCTTCTCAAAAACTTTTCTTAGGTGATATCTTGGGACAGTCAGTTGATGTATTTGCTTTATCAGGTTAGACCGACACATGAAAGACAAATTTGGGTCTTATTACAATGATTGAACATTCTCATTAACTTCACCAAAACCAATGTATGACACTGGAGAGAAAATTGTCACTGGAGCAGTAGTTGCAGATCTGAAGTTTTGTCTGTAGTTTTGCACACAGATTTTTAATGTATTTCAATTTAAAGAATCCTTGTAAATTCCAGGGGTATGGATATATCTACTATAGTATTCAAACCCTGGAAGGACATGTTAATCAGTTAATGTTTTGGTTAACTGAAGAAGCAGCATCGCCCCTTGTGCTCTGCTTTTGAAAAGGAATATCATGCAGCTAATTCTTCGTGCTAAACTAAATCATCTGTGTATGCAATCATTTTATAAGCAGTGTTACCATACTCCCTTGATGCCCATTATACTCCAGTTAATCACACTAAGAAAATATTCCACCGTTACAATAAAGGCCTCTTCAAACAATTTATCTATCTTCTGCCTCAGTCAGCAGCTATTTTGAGGTTTGAAATAAGCTTTTGTCCTCGTTTGTATGTCCACAGTAAAATTACTGCTGGCCTAATAGAAAGTAAAACTAGGTCCTTAAGACACCCCAGATGCTGTATTCCAGATGTTATTTTATCTCTGCTTTATTATGTTACATAACTGATAAGTTTTATGGCAGCTATCACTGTATGATGTAATTAAACGTGCTTCTAAGTTCTTTTCCTTCATGTGCAATGTAGCGCATAGTCTGGGGAAGTACATGCTGCAGCATTTATCTTCTGTTTCATTACACTTGGCAGAAATAATAGTACTTAGAGAGAAAGTTATATGACCAGTACTAGAGTCTGCTTTTGGAATTGGCCTTTCATCAGAGCCTGTTTTAGAAGCAGAATTTCTCCTGAAGAATGGTCTACTTCTGTTGAGATGAAAGAAGAAATCTTACTGCATCACTTCAGTGTCAGTCTGATGCACATAAAATATGCTTACAGAGTCCAAGCTGTTCACAGCAAGAATTAATATACCAAATTAATGTCTGGGTAACAAATTCCTGTATAAAAAGCTTTACTTGTACTTTTTTGTTCAAATGGTCATTGCAGTAAGGTGTGCAAAGGAGTATATGTCATGGTTCTTAGAACGGTATTTGACTCCATGCCTTTGATTTATTTTGTAATATAAAGTGGAAGGGATATTCTGCTCTCTCCATGTCCCTGCAGATGCGAGCTTAACCCTTCATTGCATTTCGTTCAGTCTGTAATGCTCTATATTTCTGTCTGCAGCCTGTTTTCCTGCTACTAAAGTGAAATCAGTGTTGTCCTATTGTTTAGGAAAATACTGTCTATGAGTTGCTCTCTGAAAAGTTCCAGTCATACATGTGCAGGTTATACTATGATGGCTAAATCATAAATTGTGCCTGGAGAGCCTGTTAGACACTTCCATGTCTGGGATAGTAGTGTGCTGTGATGCTAAAGGGTAAAAGCAGGAAAACCAAACTTGGAGACACTGAATAGGGAAATACTATATTAAAAGTCAAAATGACAGGCAGCTCAGAGAACATAAAGCCTGTAGCGTTATGACATTGTACATGACATTGCACTGGTGCTGCACTTACATGCAGACTGTGGCAGAATGGGGCTCAGAGGATGGGCCTAGCTGCCTCTTCATGAACCACAATTGTTTTGGGGCTGTGATGATTGCAGGAGCAAGGAAAGTCACCCTAGCAGGCTGAGTTTTGACCAGGACAAGCCTCTGCAATGCTAACATCCAGATACCTCCTGGCCACTGCATGCAAACAGGTGTCCACAGAGTTTACATTGCCAATGGCAGTTCTTCTCCCCTGTATCTAGCTCAGGGCAGTCTGTTACTAGCTTTTTAATATTAAGCATGGTTTGTGTTGAAGCCTCCGGTACTTCTAACTTGCAAAGTCCTGCAACTTTTCCAACTACCTTTGTTTTTATGCAAAGAGAATGGATACTTGTACCCTGCAAATGACTTTTCTTTATGAGAAGCAAGCAAAATGCCTTCTCCCTGACTCACTAAAAAGTAAATGGAGTTTTACCTTTGTAGTAATAAATTCCATAACTTTGTCCATCTCTGCTCCTTTCTTCTCAATGTTTTAGTCATAGTCAGTAAACATGTACTATGTGATTTATACTCATGAAAAGGCAATACCATAAGGATGGGATATCCTGGCCTTTGAAATATGGCCTGAAGAAGTCAGGGTCCTCAGTTATCTGTGGCTATGGTAGCAATAGAAAAAGGAACGGTGAGAGATCCTAGAGTACAGACTGTAGTGGAAGGTCATCCAGCTACACCATAATGGTCTTCATCTTCTGATGCTGCATTACCAGGTTAAAGCAGAAGGAGCTCTTGAGCTGCAAGGAGAAAATGGAAAACCAGATTTGCTCAGAAGTTTGGTGGCATGTGCAGAGTTCCTGCTTCATCAGATGATCTCTTGCATCTTTATCCAGCAATGTACTAAAATTAAGGCCAGGATAAACAGGATGTTAAAACACAGCGCTGCAGCATACCAGCATTACAGATGTCCATGCAACACACACCCTCTTCTTTCTCAGCAGCTGCACACAGTATCTTTTAGGTCTATGAGTATTCTAGATGTAAAACAATCTCAATGGTCTTAGTGCCTTATATCTGTATTTCTTCTGGTAATGCTTTTAAAGCTGATTCTAGAGGGAAGGGAAAGTGTGTTATCTCATGTTTGAAAGTTCTTGGATAATTTCTGTAATTTCAGCATGCAGAAATGAACACCAAAATAAGCCCCAGCTGCAGCTGTACTTCTGACTTTCCATCCCTCTGCCCCAAAATCTTTTCTAATCTCAACGGAAGTGGTACATTAAAAATGTTGTCACTCGGCAGATTTTATAGATTACAGTATTGCAAACATACTTAGAGGTGGTTTTAGTAAATGTGTAATATTTCTCTGATTATAGACAGAAATAATAATCTACTAATCTAGAAGATGCTATGAGCCAAGTTGCTATTTAATGAGCTAATATTATAGACTCTAACAGTTAGTAATACAGTGCATTACTTCTGATCTGGGCTAATTCTTTTCTTTTAATTTCTTAAATAACTGGTGTTATTATACTCCATGCAGTTCTTCTTAATGTAAAAAGTTAAAATAGATTACTTCAAAGTTTACTTTATAAAAGATGCCTTCAGGTTGAGGAAGAGTACAGTCGATCCAAGAAGAGAAAATGGTTGTGGTTAAGTTAGATTCTTTTGCACATAGGAGATGATAGGAAAATAAAAGTGTCCTGAGGTACAGAAATGCAAGTAGGGCAGCTGGGTGAGAAACTAAAATATCAGCAATGGGTTTGTGTTTTTTCACAGAAAGACTGGTCAGTCACTGGAACAGGCTGCCCAGGGAGGTGGCTGGGTTGCCAGACCTGGGTGTTTAAAGATCCTTTAGTTGTGATGTTGAGGAATATAGTTTATGGGTGAGCTTTGTAGAGTAGCGTTGATGGTCAGACTTGATGATCCCAAGGGTCTTTTCCAACCAGAATGATTCTATAAGATTATGGTAGTCTGATGATATTTTCTAGGTGAACCTAGGAAAATTTTCCTTCTCTTCAAAAATGCATTAATCATAACTCAAACAGCATGACGGGAAACTTTCCTGATCTTAGAAATACTAGGAGCCATTTATCTGATTTCCATTTGACATTTTAGAGTGACTGCCATCCTGAGCAAACTCTTTACAGGGCATAATTAACATGAAGATCTCCCAGGTATTTGAAACCAGAAGTGAATTATATCACTGGTCAGTGATATAATTCACCACTGCCTGTGGTGAATGTGCTACATTTATTGAAGTGGTGTATACAAAGGTGTAAAATGCTCCTTTTTCAGTCCCATCTGGTATAACTCCACTGGCTTTCTTTGAAGTCCTTCTCCTGGCAAGAAATTGTCAGTGAATCATTCTCTCCATTGGTTCCTAGTTTCTTTGATATTTCATGAAACAGCAATTAATGCTGGCAGTGCAACTCAGCAGAGGCCTTCCAGTGTTCTTAACATATCCTTTGGGCATGAATAAAAGAGGCAGCAATCTACTTGCAAGGCTGTGATCTTTTGAGAGCATGCACCATTCTTTCAGAGTAAGAAATGTACTTAAATTTCCCTTGTAGAGATAATTTTAAGAGAGGGAAATGTCTGTAATCTGTAGCCTCACATCCGAGTCACACCAAGGCTTTATTTGATTGAGAATCCAGTGCATAAAGACAATATTATTTCAGCAATCAGAGGAACTAAGATGCTTTAGGAAATAGTGGCACTATTAAACTGTCACTGATAAGTAGTTTGTTAACAACAATTCACAGTATTTGATCTCACAAAGCATATTCACTATTCAGTTGGTTGCATTTAGAAGTAACAATTTACAGTGCTTGCAGAGCATTCTGCATATCTCTTGACAGAAAAGAAGAAAAATGCAACATCTGTATTCTGAAAAAATAATAAAACCCAGGTGATAAATCCTAGGAGATATTTTATTTGCCATAAAGATTGGGAGCTTTTGTTTTTATTTAATTTACACCTATAGTCTCTATAAATATTCTTGAGGAGGAAGTGCTTGCTCACATATTCCCTGGAGTGTTAAGGACGTTGCCACGTGCTGGTGAGATCATGCTCTTCAGGTTGTGTTTTCTTTTGCAGAAATGTTGTTCAGCTTGGAGAGGGGAAGAGGGGGCTGGGATCTCTCCAACGAATTAAGATTCTACCCTTGGACAAGTTTGGTCCTAGTTTTTGACACCTTTTGCATTTTCTTCTAGCTGCGTAGAGCACAGCATGTGTGGGCACATGTAAAGCTGATAAATTTCCAGAGATTTGCTGTGAGTGGATTTCTCATTAGAGGGTGAAGTTATGCACTTGATGCTTTGCCTACCTGCATTTTCCTATTTTGAAGGACAAGCCTATTTTTAAACCTAGAAAATGACAGGGTGTAGATAAAATACATTCTTAGAATAGCAGGTTGGAAGGAACCTCAAGGATCATCTAGTCCAACCTATCAAGCTAAAAATAGAGTTTAAATTAGATGTCCAAGCAACCTGTCAAGCTGGCTCTTAAAACTGTCCAATGTAGGGCAATTGACCACTTTCCTTAGGAGATTATTCCAATGTTTAACTGTTGTCATGGTGAAGAATTTTCTTCTGGACTCCAATCAGAATCTCCCCAGGAGTAACTTATGCCCATTACCCCTTGGCTTTTCCATATAACTCCTTGTAAAAAGAGTCACTGTCTTCTTGGTAGCCACCCTATAGGTACTAGTACATGGTGATAAGGGCCCCATTAAAATCTTCTCAAGGCTGAACATACCCAGCTGTCTCAGCCTTTCTTCATCTAGAAGTTCTTTCAGCCTTCTGATCATCCAGGCCCTTCTTTGGATCCTTTCCAGCCTGTCCACACTTATTTTTGTATAGTGGGGTCCAAAAGTGAACACAGTACTCAAATTTTGGTCTGACCAGCACTGAGTAGAGTGGGACAGTGACTTCTTTATTGATGCTTTATTGCTTCTTAATGCAACTAAACACCATGCTGGCTTTCTTTGCTGCTGGAGCATGCAGTTCAATTGTACCATGCATGTTGTCCACTGGTATCCCCAGACCCCTCTCTGCAGTGTTGCTTTCAAGCCAGGTGTCTCCCATTCTGAGCTGCATTCTTGGGTTATGTATTCCAGGTGCAAGACCTTGCATTTACCTTTGCTAAACCTCATACTATTCCCACCTGCCTACTTGTTTAGCTTGCTTAGATCCTCTTGGAGGATAGCTCTCCCTTCCTGTGTGTCAGCTTGCACACATAATTATGTGTCATCCTCAGTCTTTGTCAGGGTGTTCTTAATACCAACATCCAAGGGTCTGGCTTCTTTTTAAATACAACGGAGTTTCAAGACTGTGATGGCCATCTTCAACCCTGAAAGTAGTAGGAAGTAAATCTTATGTTGTTACTTTGCATGCACTAACTTTCCCCCTTACTGTGCCAGACCTTTGTTTTCTGCTTCGGTATTTTACAACACTAAAGAGGCTCATGTATAAATATAATTATGCTTTTTGACACTTGTAGAATTCACAGAATTACTGAAGTCACACTGAAGATTAATAGCATAATTACTGGTGAAACTTGCTTAGCTTGCTAAAGAGGTTTTGCATCTTCAAGAATACTGTGTGAAAAATTTTCTAAAACACAGTTGAGCAACTAGATATTAACCTGAAAGATTTTCCCATGCATTCTTGAGCTAATTTAACAGACAGTCAATTTACATTCATCTAGATTAATTGCTTTACCAATGTAGGGAGAAAATATTTTTGAAATAGGAAAAATGTTACTTAATAGCACTTGAGCTAACAGACCTGAATGCTGATGAGATTCTAAATTCTTGAGGTGTTTTAAAAAGGTAACCAAACCTCTGCCATCGAAGGAAAATCTACATAAAAAGGAGCTAAATATAATGAAGAGAAGATTTACAAAAAGTTGAGTTTGTGTTGCCCTATTATATAACTCTTAATATATTTGTGATTACCTTATATTGAAGCAGAATCTAAAAGACTTCAGCTATGTATTTATTGTTCTTTCTGGTTTTTCATTTAGAGATGATATGTACATCACTATTTCCTTGTATCAGGTCTCTTTAAGAAGCTGCGTGGGTTATGTATATTAAATTATTTATTCACTGAAATCTAAAGTTGAAAGTAATATCACAAGGTTATTACACTGTATAAGCAGGGATGGTTTTATCTGAAAGGAATTAGCCCTCCGGTTCTGTTTGTTCCTTTTCATCGAAGCAGAGCATGAGCTATTTGGTGAAAACCCTCTGTCACAGTCATTGGTCTTGTCCTGCAGGTCTCTACTGTGTAAATAGCATGAATCTCACTCTGAATACGGAAATACAATTGAAAGTAGTGACTACATTCATTGATTAAATCTCTCATGTTTAGACCAGACTCTACTGTTTTCAGTGTGGTCACCTTTCTTTTCCACATTCTGATGGAGGCCATTAGCACTCACAGTTAGATAATTTATGCTTTTAAGTGATGTGTCTATCTCTGTCCATCTGTGGATTAAATCTTGTTTTAAAAACTGTTATCTTCCACATTTGACACTACATGGTCAATGAAAACAAGCAAATCATCCACTTTACTTTACAGCCATTCTCATTATATGTATTTTTCTGACCCAGACCTCTAACATAAAAGTGCAAGATTGTACAAATCTTAACAGCTTGAACTCCAAACCCTCAACATTCTTTACATCTACAGTAATAGTATGGCTTTCTGAACTCTATTTGAGAAACCTTACCCAACTAGTAGACAAAAGGGAGAACTCTAGTTAAAACCACATCAAGGAGCTAGAATACTTCATGAGTTAATCACTGGAGAAGGTCAGTAACATGAAGCTCTGAAAGCAGTTTTAGAACTGATTTGAAACTCAGATATAGAGCTGGTGATGACATATTTACACGACTACTTCCCCCCTGCAGCATGCCATTTACAAGGGCGGAGTTGCAACTGGAGTTTTATTTTGTACTTATTTCTGCATGCAGACAAAGGAATTAGTATTATCCAAGAACTTTCAGACACACACGAGGGTGCTAACTGATGCTCTGATGAAAAACATCCTACTACATCCTAGTGTCTGACATTACCCAATTTAATGCCTAAATTTGCTGTCTCGGTTCAGCTCCTGCGTTTTGTAATCTTGCCCCATGTTTATCTGTATCAACATTTGTATTCACATTTAGTACTTCAGGGATGGAGGAAGAACCTCCAGTTTATCAGAAACACATGCCCTTATAGACTACAGAGGCTAAGTCAAAACAGGGTTTCATGCATGCTGGAATGGATTATGACAAGTTCCTTACTGGTATGTGAGTGGGCTGTTTCATTTGCTGTAGCTTCCGTGCTTGGAACAGAAGGTCTAACTTGTGAAAGGGAGTTCTGTGCAACAGTAGGTAGGGCTTTTGTTACAGTTTTGTACAATAATAGACTCGTCTATTTTCCATGTAGATGAGAAAATAAGAGGGAAAAGAAAATGTAACCTGTTAGCAAAAATGTGTGTGTATATCTCCAATTCCACTGTGATTTTTCTGTCCTGAGTAAAGAGTGCTTTTGTTTTAATGCATTGATTAAAATGAAAAGCAAAACCAACACTGTTGGCATGTAGAACAATACAAGTTCTCAATGTGGACGCCGCACACTGGTTGTTGAGAACATTGTTCCCACATTAGAGCACATGTATGCATTCTTGAAGGTGCCTGAAAAGATAGTGTAGTGAATGCAACACTTTCTCTCCTTGACTGTGATGCTGGGATATGTACCCTCTTCTAACCTTTCAGCATACCTAGTACATTAGGTGGAGCTGGTGGCCGGGTCTGAAGTGAGCAAGTGGGTTAAAGCAAGGCAGCCAATTGACAGTGTCTCCTTGCCCTGGTTTGTTGCTCCAGACTCACAGTTCAGTTTTCTACTCAATAGAGTAAGCCAGGCTTTGTGGTTTCCCTCTAAAGGGTTGGGGGCTTATGGAGAACTTGCATAGGGATCTAGATAAAGAAGTCCTGGTAAGAGACTTTATTGACTTTATTAAGGGCTGTCCCAGAGCCCAGCAAAGTCAGCAGAAGTTAAAATACTGGATCTGTTCTTGAATCTGTGTGGGCATCTTCTTGTCTGAAAACTGAGCCTCTATTTTATCAGCTGAATCACAGAAACAAAAGTAAATGCAAAGTTTCAAATCTTCTGTCAGGGCTTCCTTTTGTGCTTCTAATTAAAACATTTAAGTCTCCAGAAACTTCGCTGTTTGTGTTGTACAGTTATACTGCTGCGTAAGAAACAGGGGGTCTTTACAAAGTGTGAAGTGAATTAGTTTTAGTTAATTGCATCTGAAAAGCAGAGCACGTGATCTTTTGGCCTTTCTCTGAGAGTAACTCAGCGAGCATTTTGGACAGCAGGCTTCCTGAATATCAGACCTTGGAAAAAATGTCACAGATTATTAGAGACGGGATGGAAGGCAGCATTCTTTACTGGAAACACTGGCTAAACTTACCCTGTAATTACTGTGCTGAGCAAACAGCTGGCAATCCTGTGATCATTCTAGTGAAAAGCATTTGTGGCAGTTATTTTTCAGGTGTATGTTGTTGTTTGTATGGTATTTCAAGTGTCCTACTTGGTATTTATCTTATTAGCTCAGTTTCTACATTACAATAACTGTTTACTTATTACAGAAGTACTGACCCTTGAAACATCTGCTTCTCTATTGAACATCCACAGCTCAGTGGGTGTGGGTAGCTTCTGTTAGCCATTCTTTCATAATATTTTTCAGTCTTTGGCAAGCTGTTTGAGTCAGATTCTGACCTCAGATGCACTCCTGTACAATGGGAATAGCTGTGCTCCGTCAACAGCATACTTCTTGTTTTATGTCAGTGTTAACTGAGGTCAGAGGATTTCACAGCAAGTGGGGCACAATACTGTCTGAGTTTTGACTTTGCCTTGTGGAGTTCTTTACACAAAAGACATAAAAACTCTAGTGGCTTCAGACTGATGCTAAAGTTGCCCTTGCTGTTCTAGAGCAATAGCAATTGATATGGCAGAAGGTTAATCAAATTGCTTGGAGGAATAAAGGATTTGTGTCTATCAGCATCAGCATGAGAGCATAACCTCAGTCTGACTTGCTCTGAAGAACAGTGGCTGGCTGGAGCGTGCCTTTTGGTCTTGTGCTGTCTCATGCCTCTACTGATACCGGACCTGAGGGGAATGGCTCAGATGCTTCTTTTGGAGAGGAGGAAAAAAACTTCAACTGTTTCATGAATTGGGGATTGAAATTGAAGACTTCAGTTGCCTCATTTCCTGTAGCAGGTAGAAGACTACCGAAATGTCTGTGGTTGATGTTGAAATGGAGAAACAATAATTTTAAGGTCTTAGCAAAAAAGAAACCATTTTCCTCCTTCTCTTTATCTCCAGCCTTCTCTTAGGTGAGAGTATCTCAGCCTCCTCTGTTCTATGTTCTGTGATCCATGTCTACTCTGCCTTTTATTGCTGAGCTCCTGCCTTTCCACTCCTGCTAGCCTACTCCCAAGCTGTGGAAAGAATGCCTATGTGAGACCTTGCCTGTCCCAGGACCCTGATGAGTCCTGTGCTGCTGGGCCTCTTACGAAGAATGAAGATGCTTAGTTTATGCAAGAGCAAAGCCTGATTAGTAGATGCTTAATTCCTTATGCAGCAACAGAAAGATTGAACAGTCTTTTTCTTTGTTTGCAAGCGTATCTTCTTCCATTCTGGGTCTTGTCAACAGTGAAGGAACATAGCTATTGTAGAAACAAAAAATACAACCTTAGCCAACCATAGCCTATGTGGGTTGGTATCAGCTGGGACTTCTGCAGTGGAAAGAGTCCAAGAGTAAATCTGTGGTATGAATGTAATATACACAGCATCCCCTAGAGGTTTGTGCTGCAGCTCACAGGCAGGGTAATTGAGCAATCCTTTTCCATAACTGGCTCCTCTTATAGATACCATCTAGTAATCATTATAATAGGAATACACATTGGAATTAGTTTATAGATGAGTCATGGCTTAAACAATATTGGCCATGTATTTTGGAAAACTAGTCACACTCTTAAATAGAAAAATGTGTTTGCAAAACTATTTAGCAAAATATTCTTTGCGGATTGGTGGAAAATTGGAGCTATTTGCTGTATAACCAACAAACTCTGATTTTTTCCCCCAATTACATAATTGTATTTATGCCCTTTTAAAATGCGTTAACTGTCATATTTTCCAGTACATGGATTTAATGTTGACGGAGCTGTTTTCGTAAGTCAAACGGGCATGTTTAAAGAACCTCTGGCCATACAAACTGTTTATGCTGGATAACAGTTGGCCAGCACAGTACATGGAAGCATCTTTATATGATTACTTTGACATAAATAAACCACATTCACACTCTGAATGAAACTACTTACTAAATAAAAGTAATTAGTGTTTCCTCTGAAGTTGCTTTTTGATGATACATCTAAGCTATATAACTTGGTATTGCTTCCTTGTGTAAAGGAAGGAAACTCCTGATAAAGCTAGTCTGATGTTGATGTCCTGTAGGAACTGGTGATTGAGCAAGGAGAATACAGCAACAGATGGTATAGCCCTGCATGAGGTCAGTAAGCTGCAGAAACACAAAACTGCCAATCCTGAAATTGAAAACAGGTGGCAAAAATTTCACTTGTAGACTTGGCATTTGTCAGTGATCAGTTTTTGTAAGAACCTTGTTCAGACTCAAATTAACTCCATTGCTGATTGCATTTTTAATAAGGAGAAAACAGCTGCATTTGGTTAGAATCACAATAGAGTGTAGAAACACATAACAAGTCTTTAGAAGCACTTAATTTTTTAAGTATTTTGAGTATAGGCTGTTCATTAGCTTTATTAATTTGGGATGTTTTTATTTTTCTCCTTATTTTGGCTGAGAAAAAAGCGTATTTTGCAATAGTTTGAACAGTGCTTCTAGGTTCGAGGCTTTTTCTCAGAGCTTTCAAATGATTTCTCAGCATTCCTACATTGCTTTCTGCTTCTAAAAAAAGTAAATAAATAAATAAACACAAGACATCTGTATTTTATTTGAGGGTTTTTAATTTCAAGTAAGGAAATAAAGAACTTATTTTGACTAGAACTGATCTATGCTAATGGGGAATGTTATGTTCTCAAACTTTTCCCTTTCTGGAAAGCTCTCCTTCTCCCAACAAATAGTGGTTATCTAACTGTTGCCTGACAGTGACCTGATGGTGACTTTCTTAGTAATGATAGGGAATTCCAGTGCAGGAAGTGTGTTAGTGGGCAATAGTTTAAGAAAACATGGGGTTACTTGTATATAAAATTAAAGTTTAGGACACTTCCAAAACATCTAAACAGTAGTTACAATTCTAGAGGCAGCCAGCCGCCCTGAAAACTTTGGTATTGATCACCTAAGATATTTCAGGTTTAAAGGACTTCAAATTAATTAGGACAAAGAAGGTTTGGTCCATGCAAGAAAACTAATCCAGTTACAGTAGAGCCAGAGTGACATTCAGAACTACAGTATTCAAAGTTGGGGAGGTGATCTGATGTTGTATGAAGCAGACACATTTTTGAAGGGGGTAGCAGTACCTGTTTCCAGATATTTGAGAATCTATTACAGTTGGTTTAGACTCAATTTTCTATGGCTGCATGTTTCAGAGAGGCTACCACATCCAGTCAGACATCATGGCATACTAGATGCAGCTTGACTTCAGTGCTACCCACTGAAATCATTGGCTTTTAGGAAGGTCACACACTTTGTGCATCCCCAAAGAAATTATTATAATTCTAAACCTTGAAGTGTGTGGTGATAGTGCTAATGTAAGGAAGAAACTGTGCTTGCTAATCAGAAGAACCAGAAGACCAAGAGTTGGGGGGAAGTCTGTGGGACCTTTGTGAGATATAAAGGTGCCCATTTCTTGGATGTAGGATGCATTTTACAGTAAAAGAATTCTTTTTCTGAGTTTTCTAAGATAAGCCCACTCCATGACTTGCAGTTTTACAGTGCTTCTCTACGTGAGTTATCATGAGTAAATCACCTTCTACTTTTTCCAAGAATCTAGACATTCAACTGGCTCAACACACCTAGACATTTCATTCCAGTCTGTATCTGCATGCATCCGCCTTGGCTATTTTGCACTGCCTTGACCCAGTCATTTTCTTGGTGATTTCTGTCATCTTTGTTTTTTTAAAGTAAATAACAAATTACGATATGCACATAGACTGTGCTGTATTAAAACGAGTAAGTTCATTGCCCACAGGTTTGAAGAGTGTGCAGTCAGCCCAGTGCCATAGCTGTGCGCTCAGAATCTAACGCTTTTCTGATGTTTAGATATGAAAGGTCCTCATTCTAAAATTTTAAAATCAGAAATAAGATTCCTTTTGTGATACTGAGAAAGTACATGGTAGAAAAATAGAGTTCAGGATTGACATGTTTCTTATCAGAGCAATCTGTAGAGAGCTCTACACAGTCTTACTCTCCCCTCTGTTTTTTTACCTTCCTTGAATAAGTCGCTGAAGAATAACATCTAATTTCAGATAATAATGTAAAGAGGCAGCAGAGAAGTGGGGCCAAAGCCTGTGGCTAAGGCCACAACACAGCCTGCATCTATCAGTTTTTCCTTTCTGTTCTAGTCCTTCTCCTGCTGGCAACTAGGGTAAACATAAGGGAGCATCGGCTGGTCTAAAGAGCCCAGGCAGCTGGGGAAAAGGAGATGACTGGAGATATGCTGCAAAGAGCTGACTTACGGAAATGGGAGCAGAAGGAATCCAGAGAAAACACCTAAAAGGAGGATTTCAATGTGTAGGTCTTTAGCTGGTGGGATGGATCTGTCAGGGTGCAGATGGTGGAGCTTCTAATAAAAGCCAGTATTCAGGCTATAGGAAGAGTAACTTGGTCTGCATGGGGAGAAATTTGCATTGGACTCCAAGGAGTCATGTGGATTATGATATCTTGCACAGACAAGGTGTCTGGAACACAATGAGGATTAGGGGTACATGCACACATAGAGGGAGGGGAGAAAATTCACAGATAATGGTGAAGGGAGATTTGGTTTACAAATACTCGGGTACCAGTCCATGATGGAACTAAAAGAAATTGTATGAGTGGTGTTTCTGAAATCACCCATATTTAAAGCTTAAGCTGAAAAGCAATCAACTGATGAGACCATGTTTCATGAGGAGAAGCTGTATCAATGACACAAAGTTTTCTCAAACATCTTTCAGTCTCCTTACTCGAGCAAAAGTGATGGGAGCAATAAAGTTGTTGCCTTTGCCTTTCTTCCAGCATTTATATGAGAGGATGAGGCTGAATGTGCTCTCTTTTATTACTTTTCTCCTTCAGGAGAAGGTAGAAAGTGATATACACTTCATTCTTTTTTTACAAGCAGATGATACTAGACAGATGCTTAGAAACAGCTTAGCTAAATCATATGAAGGGAAGCAGACACTGAGTGGAAAATCTGCAGCTTTTGGCATAATCAGGCAGAAGTGGAGATTAATTTGGGGCATGACAATTTGCGACTTTTGTGTCTGCCATTAGAGAAAAAGGAGAAAAGGTTGTGAGGAGTTATGCAATAGGGGTCCCTTAAGTAACAGGCCTTTGAAAGGACCTGATTCATGGAAGTGGAAGTGATCTTGAGAGCTCATTCAGAGACAAACTCAGTGCCCAAATACACCAATGAGAAACTTCCACACAACTGACATGAAACCTGGTTTATTGTATTTACAGTATCCTAGTAGATATGTGTTCTGCAGGGAAATTGGTAGGGAGTTCAAGGCTCCCTTTACCCTGGAGGAGATGATCTATCTCCTAGCCAGACGTCCTTTAGATGTTCCGTAAAATACTGAAGACTGGCTAGAACACAAAAAATAAAGGGGTGGTGGAGGTGAGGATGGTGGTGTGTGTGTGCAAATCCATGGGGACTGTCACTAGCCCTGATTTAAGAAGAAAAGACTTCAAAAGAATCAACTCTCAAACTTAAACTGTAGTGAGCACATGCTTTCTGAAGCTGCAACGCAGAAAAAAGTGAACTACTCAGGCCTGGAAGAAGGTGGCCAAGCCACTTCCAAGTACTGTGGGGACATTCAGTATGACAGTCTTTGATTGGCTGTGCCTGACTGTGTCCTTTACCACTCATTTAGACCTGTCCTACATTTATCTTGGGAGAAAATACCGTAGATGAGGCCTATTCATTGTGGTGGATTTAGAAGTAGTGGGTCTGTGGAACATCCTACACAAGGACCATCCTATGCAAACTTAGCTGTCGCTTGCCCGGGACACCTAGATACTCAGGAACAGGTAATTTATCCCTCTATAATTCAGACATGGAATGATGTATCTGTGGTGACTGAACTGTTTCTCTGCATGAGTGAATGAAATAAATGCTTCAAGGAATGCAGTAAGCATTCAGCAAGAAGACAGATTAATTTAACTACTCAGTGAGGTGGAAGTGACAGCCCTGTGGAAGACAAGCAGTTACAGGGACTGCTACAGTCCCACTTAAGTTCACCAGGTTGAATCTTGCATGAGGTGTGACAGTGAATGTATGTGGTACAGAAGCAGAGTCTGCATCCTGCTACATCTCTGCATTGAGTTAATTAAGGCCAAAATGACTACAAATTTGTTTTGAGAAACTGAAGTATGATTTCTAGGGTCATAGTCTGTCCAGAGATTAGATGAATCTTTGCTTCGTACTCCTAACTCACTGAATGGAGTCTAACTCCTGAATCTTTTTCCTGTTGTAAGATACAGCTGGTTTCTGAACCTTACTGGGGGATATTGAGGTTCTGGATGGGCTGTCAGCCAGTCTGTGGGTTAAAACCTTGGCAGCAAGATGCTTTAAGATGAAAATATAAGACTGCTGTAAAAGATGTCTTTTCTTGCACCTGCCTAGTGCTTTACTGTTCTTGAATCTGAAGGACAGGGTATGGGGAGTCATAGCTGGCACTGTGCTCTGTTTGGAAATTAAAAATAAAAATAGCATGTTGAGACAGCATTAACAGGTGTTAGTTAGGAATCAAATCTGTAGAGGATAGAATGAGAAGAAGCGGGGTGATTTTTCAGTTGTGTTTTACTGATAAATCAGTCTATCTAACAAAACAGGCCACATTATTACTACTTTCCCAAATCATTGTGTATATGGACTATTCCTGTCTTGGAGTAGTAAGCTAGGATTGAGATGAACAGTAAAATGTCATTTTATCTAGAAACTATTAAACCCCACTATGTTCACTCTTTTTTACAGACATTTTTCCCTCTTTCTTCTTTCAATCTGTCTGCTAACCAGTGATAATAAAAAACTAGAGCAACAGCTTGAGCAAGTGTTTGAAGAGAAGTGTAAATTCTCTGCACCATGGTGCTTGGCCAATAAGAAAGCAAACCTTTTGAGAAGAAATTGGCTTCCTTGAGGAGACATCCCTCTCTGCCTGGGCAGTGATTGCATGCATCTAAGTCATCAAGTCAACAAAGTCTAAGCCCCTCCAAAGCACTTAAGCATACTTAGTTTTTTCTAAGAAATGTCTTGCTCTGTGTGTTGCCTCTGAAAACTAAAATACCATAATCTTCGTGCTGTGATCATTGTGTAATGAACTTCATACATTACATAATGTCCTGTCTTCCACTAAGAAAAGCACAGGCATAGCAGAGAGAGTTGTAAATATGTCCTTTCGCAAGTGCAGAGTGATGTCATTTGAGGTGGCTCATCCCTGCACAGTTTGCAAAACACCATGTGCTTTGCAGTGTGGCAGCATCCATCTCTGCCTCCTTGTCCAGAAAATGCACAGAAGAACATGGGTTAGCAGAGCCACTCCAGTGCGAGTGCTGCAAAGCTGCTAGTGGTTTTATTGGGAAAATATTGTGGTAGAATTGGAAGGTGTCTAATAAAACTCCACATTTATTCAGTCTTTTCCCAGAACATGTCTTTCCAAATAACCAATTTCTGTAAAAGTTCTGCATCTTAATAAGTGGATGCCAGCACTGCAGTTCCTTCACCGTACTTCAGTGCACTGGAAGTGCATGTAAAAAAGTGTCAAAAGTAATATGCATTAAAAAAATACATTTTCTTTGTAAATTCTAACTCCTAGAAAGTAGTTTTAAGTCCTTCCAATCCTGTTGCTTGGTTAAAAACTATGAAAACATGCCCTTTCTGTGCTTTATTCCCATATCTGCATGACCCACAATACTAGTTTGTCTGTCTTTTTAGGGAGAAGACAAAGGAAATATTCTGTACTTCATATATTGTGCAGCCAAATTACTCATTTACTAGATAATTCCACTGATAAGTTTCAAGATTGGTGCAATATTTTCTATTTCCCCAGTACCTCTGCCAGCTTTCAAATGCCAAATAACGATGTGTTTTGATCATTCATATCCCTAACGGGTTTAGTTCTTATTTTTATGTCTCTGCTTATTGATAGGTTTAATATAGCTGTTCTTTGACTCTAAATATCTATCTACAACAATTCCTCCTTAGTATATGAGTCCTTAGTTTTGTTTGTTCCCACACCAAGTCTAGCAATGCAGATTTTGTGCCAGAGCTTAAGAACAGTCTCTGCTCTAATTCCTCCCATTAGTGTGCTGGAAACATGATGTTTTTCTCCAGCAGAACTCCTGATAAATGAAGTTTTTTTCCTGAACAGAAGCTGAAGGCATTTAGAACTTTTTTTAATTTCAGTGACAAATTTAGACTTCATTTGATGAGAAAAAGTAGCTTGCCCCTGCACAGTACCAGACAGGTTGGAAGAAATAAACAATGGCAGTTCAGTAATGAAATAACACATTAGTGTTATCTAGTCCTTCTCATCAGTTACACAGAGTCTGTTTTGGGAGACAAAGCCAGTATCATTATTTGCATCCTACAAGTAGCAAAAAGAAACAACCATAGAACTATTAAGTGAAAAGACTGAAAAATTTAAGTAAACCAGGCTTTCACTGTGAATTTTTTGTTCCTTTAATAGAATTCATCTCTACACTATGCATATATATTTACAATAATTACTTAGTCTTCTCTTTCCTGGAAAATTGAAAGGTTCTAACTAATCTAGTGGCTGGTCTTATGGAAGGTAGTATCTAGAGTACTGGCAAATGCTTCTGACCAGAATTGAACTCCTACTGTTTAAAACCATGATTTTGTTTTCTGGAGTCCTGAAAATATCTACTTAATTCATATGGTCTAAAATGGAAGGCAATAATCTGATTGTTTCAAGTTTTCTACTAATTTTTTGAGGAGAAAGAAGTAGCAAAAATGAAGGAATGGGGTAAATGTAGGGAAAGTTAAGTTGACCAGCCATTGCAGATTGAGGGGGAAGAGACATTGAAACAAGTCTCAAGCTTATCTTTAGAAATAACAATGATTATTTTTCAAAGACTATCCCATTTTTACAGAAAAAGTATAAAGAATAAACACAGTAAGAGCAATTAAGTGTAACTGTAAAGCCAAGAAGCTTAGGCCACAGATATCTTAGGAATTTTCAAGTAATAACATGCAATATGTTTCTCAATCAGTGTTGACCTCAATATGTAACCCTAGTATTTTTCCTATCCCTTGGACCAACTCTGTGTTCAAATGTGCCAATGTAATATTTTTAGTTTTAGCAGGATATTTCATGAGAACCCTAGCCTTACCCCACGGTGTAGTGTGTTCTTTCACTAAGCCTTCACATTTTACATAATGAATGCATTAATTCCACAAATCGTGATTCTGTGTACTTGTAGGTGGCAGCATCTTTCTAAATCCTGAATCACTGTTGGAATAGGAAATCTTCAGGTGCAGAAAATAGCAGAAGATAGAAAATTTCCTTATTTAATCTGTAAAGAAGATGAAGAGGGTTAAATTTTGAGTTGTGTCTGAAACCAGTTTGTGCATTTAGCACTGAGCTGAAGAAAAGCCCAGGTTATGTGTCCACAAACAATTGTACAATTTTAACTTTCCCATGTTCTTAAAACTCTCTTTTGCCAGCGAAACGGAGGAAAATGATGCAGTTTTTTCTTCAGTGGTTATAATGTCTTAGGCTATTAAATTCCCCACTACACATTTCTGGGCAATAGCAATTGCTTGTTCATTTTCCAGTTTTCCAAACCCTGAGCTCCGTGAAACAACTTGTACCGCAAACCACTTCCTTTCTACAAGTGTGAGGGGGGCAGAGGGAACTGAGATCACGGCAGGAGAAATGTGTCATGTCCCAGTTAGGACAGGGCTACTTTGCATGATCTGCCTCGTTTGAAGATCATAGAATCGTTTGGCTACGGTTGGAAGAGACCTTAAAGATCATGTAGTTCCAACCCCCTCTTCATAGGCAGGAACACCATCACTGGATCAGGTTAGTCAGGGCCCTATCCAACCTGGCCTTGAACACTTCCAGGGATGGGGCAACCACAACTTCCTTGGGCAACCTGTTCCAGCATCTTACTCCTCTCACAGGAAAGACTGTTTTCCTAATGTCTGAGCTATATTGACACTCTTAAAGTCTGTAGCTATTTCCCCCTATCCTCTTGCTGTGTACCCATGTAAAAAGCCCTACCCCAGCTTTCTTTCCATCCCTTTAGATATTGGAAAGCTGCTATAAGGTCACCTCGGAGCCTCCTCTTTGCCAGGCTGAACAACCCCAACTCACTCAGCCTGTCCTCATGGAGAGGGTGCTCCAGCTCTCTTATCATTTTAATTGCTCTCCTCTGGACACTTTCCAGGAACTCTGTGTCCTTCATTTATTGGGGTTTCCAGAACTGAGCACAGTACTCCAGGTGGGGTCTCACAAGTGCAGAGTAGAGGGGGAGAGTCACCTCCCTTAACTGATTGTCAGTGCTTCTTTAAATGCAGCTCAGGACAGGGTTGGCTTTCTGGGCTGCAACATGTTGAGGTTAGTTTGTGTTCTGAGCACTGGCTCAGAACTGCCCACACTCACAGACTGCACAGAATGAGTTAGGAGAAAGTAAGAGGGTTAAAAGTTTGTCCATAGTTGAAGACAAACTTGTTAACAGGATGATAACAGTCTGGCATTCCTGACAAGGGAGGAGAAAGCCTTGGTCTGTTTGTCCCTGATGAAGTGTTATGACAGCTCTTTTTCTCTTATTTCTACTCTCCTGGGTTGCTCAGATTTTAATCTGTCCCTTGAGGTGATGTTGTGAGTATGTATGTGTGTGGTTAGCTCCACTGAGTTGATGTGTGAGCTTTGTTTTCCTGTCTGTTTCTCTGCTTGAGCCATCAAAGCCATTGTGGTTGCCTTTGGTATGAGTGCTGACATTGATCCTTGTGCCTGACTCAAAGTCAGCCTGACAAGGCTACCCAGAAAGCCAATTACCCTCTGATGCTGCTCCAGCACCAGTGAATGGCAGGCCTGTGGAGAGCTAACCAGCGCTGTCTTGGCTAGAGCGGTGTCCCTGGAATTGCTGCTCTTTGCCTCTGCACACGACAAGAAGACTGTTTGTGCTAATCCATTTTTCAAGCATTGGGCTTGTATCTCTCATAGCCTCTGACTTTTCCTCTAGGCAAAAGTGAAGAAGTACTTCAATTCTACTTTTACCAACCTTCTACCTAAGGTGCATTTGCCCCTGACTGCTGGGAAGGGCATAACTTAGCCAGGATAGCAGAGTTTGGTCAAAACAGACGTTTACTGTGTTTGCTGTCAACAGTTGATAGAAAAAGGAATTCTAGACATATGCTACAGTTCAGATGAAGAATGACTAGTTTATATTTTTATGCTTTCCTTCACTTCCCAGAAACAGAAATCAGTCCTAATGATGACTGCAAAATTGTCCATCTAAATTTTTCTCTCCATTTCATCTTCTGCATATCTTGGTGCATGTCTTACTGCTGAATGTATCACAGTAGACCAGGCTAGAAGGGACTTCGGGGATCCTCTAGTCCGATCCTCTAGATAAAGTAATACAGTTCAAATAAGATGGCCTAGCGCCCTGTCGAGCTGAGCCTTGACACTGTCTAAAGTTGAGGAATCTAACTTGGAAGACTATTCCATTGGGTTGTGCCTTTGTAATGAGTAAGGTGAGCTACCATGGGGCTGGCTTCCTAGCGTTAATCTAGTGCATATAAAAGAGAAACATTTTTAAATTGGAACTGTGAGGTGGACACACTAGAGACAGCTTTGGATGCTTCTGTCTGACGTTAGCAATCGTAATTTAGTTATTGACTGGGAAAAACCCTTTATAAACTTCTGTCCAACGTGTTTAAATAAGAGACAGTTGGTATTAGTATTCTATGAAAAGTCTATGAATCTAACTTGGAGAAAGCAAGAATTTGCATATAAATAGAATGTTATAGAGAGATCTCCATTTTTCTTAGCAGGACTTTTCTATTGAATTCTTTTTTCTGGTTCTTTTTTACGCAAATAACTTTGCAGCTTAACACGGATTTATGATATAGTGAGATTTTGACTGAAAATGTATAAATTCCACATGAATTAGCATTTTGACATTATTCCTGCAATGGTTAATTAGAAAACCTGTGGTAATTTAAAACTCACTGCTTTTCTGTGCTGTGTAATTCACAGGATTCTGTGCTATAATCCAGAAGAAAATGCAGTTATTGGTATTTTGAGTTGTGTGCCAGGGGTGTAAGAAAACCAAAGGTATACTTCCCTTTGCTTTATGTGAAAACCTATATGTGATAAATATTAATCTAAGCACATTCAGATGTCTACATAGCTAATACTTATTGGAAGTGCTGCTGGGAATGTGGATGTAAAGCCTATTTGTATGATGTACAAACATTAAGCAATATTAATCACATTGAGTATGGAGGAGCTGAAGGTGAAAGGAGTAAAGGAAGAATCCCAGCACTGTTCGATGTATGAGGAGACACCTCTGTTCTGTTAATCAGATGAGATCAGAAGAGTCAGACTTGCCTTCTGTAATGCCAGATTTTGTGTTAGGAAAAAAGAGAACCGTGAAATATTCCTTTGAGTAGGCTTAAATCTACAACTCTGTTAGAAAGTTTTTAGGTGATCTTCAGCTGGGAAAAAAGGTTGAAGTTAGCCTTAAGATGGGATTGTATGTTCAGCAAAGATGAAAGCTATGCAAAGAGATGGTATATTGAAGTCAGAGCAGCTGAAACAAGAGGAACTTAAGGAGAAAGAAAGTTCTTTACTATTTTTCAATTGGAGAAATATTTCAGTTGTGCATTGAGTTTAGATAGGCACTAATAGCAGGGGCTTGAATTTTTTCAGATGTTCCATGACCTGATCTGCTTGAAAGCTCTGTAAAATATCACATCAGCAGCAGTGTATCTGTGACGTTTTAAATTAAATCAGGACTACACAGTTCTGGTTTCTCTATATTTTTGTTAATAGCAAGGCTGAGTAGTACTCAAATTGCATTTGCCATGGGTATCCAAGCCTATTAGAGCTGCTTCTTCTGTAAGGGAAAGTTAAATTAGAATCAATTCTGTCTTCATTTTCTGCCTTTTCCTTTCAAAGTGATTTTGTCTCAGAAAGCAGAAGATTGCAATGAAGGACTGTTCTCTGCATTGTTAGCATAAACATGATTGTGTTTTTACGTGTGTCTTACAAAATTGTGTTGTACCAAAAGTCCACGTCTGTGGGATGCAGATGGGCATGAGATTTATAAAAGCCTTGTGGGTGTGAAACATTACCATTGACATTTCCTAGACTTGTCACTGTTCAAACCTCAGGTGTGAATGCAACTTAAATCCAACTAGATCGTGTGCATTAAGAAAAAGTTCATCAAATGATAGTATATACTTTTCTCTCTTTTCAGTCTTTTTACTGTGGTGGCTTCAAAATCTTGATTAGGTTTTCGACAACTGATAGCAGTTTAGTGGACAAATCTCTTTCCCACTTCTTACTTCAGGACTGCAAGCCTTCCTTGAGGCATGAGTTGTCCTTTTGGTTTTCTTCTCTGTGTGTCTAGTTAGCATTAAACTTAGATCCTGGTCCTGGAGTGAAACTGACAGGAAGGAAAAGAAAAACCACAGAATACATTATTAAGCTAGAATCAGATTGCTTATACATTCAACATTTGTGTTAAATTACTGTGTTTGCATCATTGGAGAATATGGGTGAAGCTGAAATCAAGCAATATTTTCTCAGTGATTTTGATGTACAGTCACCAAAGATACAGTACTGTTACCAGCAGACTCAGATTCCTGACAATACCATTTTAATCTACCAGTATCATTTCATAAATTGTTGCAAGTAAATCAGACCATTTTAAAAAATGCAGCAGTTACAGTTGTGACAGAGTGTGGTAATATGCTAGTGTTTGTAGCAGTGAAAAATAATTCTTGAGTAGAAAGAGGTCACGAAAGGAAAAGTCTGAATTCATATATTATATAAAATGCAAGCATAAGGCAATTGCCACTTATGTTATTTCGCTGCCATAGTACTTGGCAATATTGATAACAGCTCTGCATTGGACATGAGTAGCTATTTATTATGTAACCGCAAGAAAAACATGCATCAAGATGGGGTTATTATTTCAGATATTTGTTTTTCTGAGCATGCAGTTCAACAGCACTAATCACAACCTGCCACCATTCAGTAGTTTATTACCATTAACCTCTGACCCCATTTGCAAGCCACTCATATCTCATCGCTTATTGAAAGTCAAGCATATCTATTATTTCTTTCCTAAGTAAAGGTCAGACAGATCAAATTGATCCTAGTCTCTTGAATCAGGTACAGCTGAAGTATCCTCTGTAATACTGAGCTGTTCGTAGGCAGAGATAATTTAAACTGAAAATTATTCTTCTTGTGAGAAATATGATTTATTTTGCTGTGATATTGAGCATTCAGTATATGATCACTCTGCCTGAAGAATCCATTAAAGGAATGTATGTGTTTTCAAGATTGTCACTTAATGGGTCCTGTATTCATATCTTACACTGACATTTGTTGATTTCTTCTTTTTACTGATAATATAGCCACAGTAGAGATAAAGATTCATGAGTTGGGCTATAGCAAGTTACTTAAGTTTCAGGAGTATGATGACACATTCACGTTGTGAATAAATTAGTATATTTGATACTTGATTTTGCTGTCTTTAGGCTGTGGCAGAGTTAGAAAGATGATACCATATCTTGTGAGCAATCTGTTGACTAGAGGTTTCAATGTGTGAGTTTTTCTGGGCTTTGGAAAAAAAAAAAGTCTCGTTGATTATGGTGCGTTTATGAAATTAGTCAAATTACAGAGTTGGCCTAAATATGTGCAATCATGAAATGTAATTAACACGTGTTTTTCAGAAATGCAATTCTGAAATTCTGATGTGCTGAAATATTCCACAAACATCTGACTTCATAGAAAAAGGGGGAAAAAACCCTTAGAACAGCTTAATGAGTGGTAGGTTATTTATTACCAACTGGCCTTTTTTATTTTTTGGTTTCAAAATACTGTTTATTTCTCTGTTAGTTACATTGCTGTCTGTAAAATTTCTTCTTGGGAAACAACAAATAGATTTTAATTGTACGTAAAGCTTTAGGCAAACCAGACTTGCCTGGAGAATCTTACTTGTCAAGATCAGGTGTTGCATTTTAGGTTTATTTACTTAGAATTTTTCACTTTGTTGTAGGGCAGACTTGGCAAAGGAGGGAACCCATGCCCCTGCCAGGGTCAGGCAGCTTATTCCCTTTCAACAAATCTGTCTTGTATAGCCCAGTTTCCACTTCCCACCTATAAAAGCTGCATGCATAATTGACATCACTGAAGCAGAAAATCACATCTATTTTGAGCTGTTACACCTCTTTCCATATTGTTTGATATTAATGACAGAAGAGTTAAACATTTCTGTGTATTTTGTGGTACAGATTTAGTGAAAATCATCAGAGTAACAGGACCACTACAAAAGTCACGTCCTGACGTACAGGAAGATAGAGGTTTCAGTCACGTGTCCTTATGTTAGCTTAAAAGAGTTTACAAGTTAGTTTAATACTTGTTAAAATACAAGCTAAGGTAATGAAAAAACTACTATCTGGATACATGGGGGGTTAAGCAATAGATACCAAATCCTTTTAAAAGTCTGTTTCCTTTGAGCATGTAAAGCTGTACAGAAGAAAATTTGAAGCACCTGTCTTAGATGTGAGTGTGTAAATATGTATTCCCTTTCCTCAGTCTCCCCCTAATTATTCTTTCTAGGCTGTGTGAATGATGCCCTATTCCCTTAAAGCTTTTGGATCAATCACATCAGCTATGAAAGGCTGAACTGGCTAAGTGTGACAAGAGTTTCTGAACCTGCCAACAGTCAATCATTAGCTCCAAGTAATCTCAGAACAGAGAAAGTCTTTTATTTGTTTCCTTTACAGCCTCCCCACTGCCTATTCACCTTTATTCAACACAGAGTCAAAATCTTATATTTTAACAACCCAAGGGGAAAAGGAACAGCAGGCATAATGAATCATTGTCAATGATAACATTAGGCAATCTTCAAGGACAAGAAGGACTTTAAGGATCAGACTAAAACACCAGCTTAATTACATACTTATTAGAAAGTACTTTAGTACTTCCATGGTGCTACAGTACAATGTCGGCTCTGCAGATCTACACACAGAGATATCTGAATGCTGGTAAAAGGTCTAGATATAGCACTCTTGTGGTTTGCACATAAAAATATCAGTTGAACACTGTAGTCTGAATTGTAGCAGATTCAAAGGCTGAGAGTTCTGAGCCTCTTTTCATACACGCTGAACAAGTTACAACTTATCTATGTTTGGCAATATTATGATTTTATTATTAATGAGATATTACTGATTTGGCTGCTTTCCAAGTGATTTGAATGACATTCTCTCCTTCAGTGTTAATGAGCTCTGAGATCTGAAAGATAAGAGTGTAATACTTGGGAACATTTCCTCGAGAATGCTTTTTATGTGATTTACTAGCTACATAGAGATTTTAAACAGATACATGAAATGGTTCTAAATTGCAAAGCATTGGAATTCTAGGTCTCTGAATGGTTTTTCTTCCTGTGCTGTCTATGTTTAGAACTTAAACATCAATTTGTCTGTCAATTATCTGGGAATTTATATATTTAAATTACATAAAAGGGAAACACCCTGTTCGGTTTATTTTTAAAAAAGAATTTTGTTTGTCACTTGCTCAGCATTAGAGATCTGTTGGTATATACAGAGATACAATACTAGATCATAACTGGTCTTGCCAAGCCCGTTGTCACTGTCTCCCTATGCCCAGTACCTTAAGAAAAGGTTTAATGAAGGAGAAAACCTACAGTAAATTCATCTCTTTATTCCCTGAAAAGACACCCAGATTTTGTCACATACTGTAGCTTTGGTATGCTCACACTGCAGTCCAGGACAGTCTAATAATAACAACACTGGTAGAAACTTGCACAGGTAATGCTGAAATAAACCCCCCAAAGACTCATTTAAAATGAAAATGTTTTCAGTTCTTGTATTATTTAGTTTAGAATGATATAATGCATTCTGAATACAGTTAGATGAGCTCTCTTACAGTTACAGAGCTCTATGATATCAGTATAGCTTCTACCTTTAAAATATCATTTACCAATGTAATGGAAGTAAGAATAGGGTTTAGAATATTTTTCACAAGAAAAAAAAATTCACATAATTAAAACTTTTGAAACAAGGTAAAAGTTTTGCACTAATGACATCATTGAATGGAGAATCATTTGTGCCTCACTTCACAGATGCCACGAGGCAAATATATTATAGAAGTTAAGGAGAAAGACATGTAGAATTTCTAAGCCAGTGGAAATACCCCAACATGCTTACCTCCTTCTTCTCTCCAGTGCCATATTATTATTATTTTTAAAAGCAGTTTGTGTTACAAACATCTTAAAACTCTGAAAGCCCATTCATTTGTCTTCAGGATGTGGGAGAGCAAAGCGTAATTGCTTTCCTTTGCAGATGGAGGTCAGCCTGAGGTGAACAGGATTCAAAACCCTCCCTTTCACATTTACTATTTGCTAATTTAGGTGATTGCCTCAATGTGTTGATTATTTGCCAGAAACATACAGGCTGCAGTGGCAGTGCAAAATGAGGTTAGATATGGTTTTTGCCTCTGTCTTTGAATATTGGTTTTGAGACACCAAGGGCAGTCAGGAAAGGTACTTCAGAAGAAGGGAGAGAGATCCTGCAGATGTTGCCCTGTGACTTGGGACCACCATTTGTAGATGTCTAACACTTCCTGAACTTTGCAGAAGGTGCCAAGGTGTCCTAGTGTTGCAGACTCGGCTGTGATGGGAGGGCAAATGTCGACTCCATGGATCCATCCTTGGGTGTTGCATATCACAGGCAGAAAGCACCTATCTGTAATTGTATCTGAGACAATTGCTGTGTCTGTCAGCTTTTTGATGCCCTTATCCTATAACAGCATGGGGAGTGTCTGCAAGCTGAAGCAAGGAGGGCAGGTTGAATAGATTTTGATAAGGACCGTGAAGGAATCGATTCACCTGCTGAGCTGTCTCTCTGCATCTGACAGCTGATTACTTGATAAAAGAGGGTTTGTGGTAACAATTTGTTGGAGACAAGTGTTCTAAAGCTTTCAAGAAATGTAAGGAAATAGATTTCAAAAAGCCACCAATTAGACTAAGAGAAGTCTGATTATTGGAGTCTGAGGAAAGTTGTAGCCTGAGATTGTTCATTTGTTATCTTTATCAAATTCCAATTTCTCTAGGTGACCAAGCATATTTGACTCACATTAATTTCAGAGTTGCCAAGAATGATTGAGTATGTTAGGAAAAAGTTTAGTAGATTTTAGGGAATTTGATAGAAAAAATGGAATCACAGAGTCCAAATCATATTGGAGATTGTTTCTGACACTTTCAGATCTGTCAAAACCAGTGTCAGGCAGATTCTCCTGTATTCACGACCTATTCCTGCTATGATGCAGGAAAAAAATTATTTGGAAAGATTTTTTCTTAATTTATTTTTAAAAAAATACACTTTTGGTTGGTAATTTTCTATTTTCCTGTGTCTCTTATACTTAGACAACTTATGTGGTACTTGGTAAGGATCTCAGGAGTGATGCTCGGAAGCTTCTGGCAAACAAAGGCAGAGGAAATAATTTTTTACAAATAATTCATTTACCAGTCTATTCTTTTTTCTCAGTGTTTGACTTTGCCGCTTCTCTTGGAAGGTTGTTTGGAACCTCACAGTTCTGTTCTCTGAACAAGGTCCCCTTCTTCCTGACACATGAAAACCAAACCACCCCTCTACTCCTCCTTTCAGACCTAAAGACAGTATGAAAAGCATGTCTGATTTTTAGTGAGAAGTATGCAAAGTTGCTCTGCACTCTCCTGATGGTGCTAAATGAAATACCGAAATATAAATTGGTTGGCTTTTCAGTTTGGTAAGGTGGAAATGACTCAAGAATCTATGGTTTTGTTTAGATGATAGTTCTGCTAGCATAAAAATTAGTGAATGAACAAAAACAAAGCCCAAAAGCAACATGTAAAACACGCCACCCCACTGCTCACTTGACAGGGGGTATGGTGAGTGTCTGCAAGCTTTGCACATGATCTGCGTTTATCACTTTGACAATGGAGCCACTCAATTTTTTCACTGGAACAGATGTTTACAGGAATTTTGTACCTCTTAGATTGTTTATGCGTCTTTCACCATAACCTCCAAGCTCTTTCTATATAAAATCTGTAGCAAAATCTAACTCCCTCTCTGCTCCTATTTTTTGTTTTGTTGGATGATTAACTTAGGTTTTCTCTTTAGAATTCTTTGTTTTCTTTTGAAAAGTGACACTCATAGGTATGAAGTTACAGAAATTGCTGGAAAATCTTTTCCAGATGTGAAATAAGCAGGACACTAGACTGCTTAGAGAAGTCATTAAAATGTAGTTCCAATTATTCAACTTTGTAACAGTATATTATGCTGTATATTCCTTTCAGAATCTTAAGTTGTTGTAGAAAATTTATCAGAGGTGCAATGACTGCTCAAAACATGTATACAAAGTTACTCTTCTTAGATTTTTAATTCTGATGATTAAACCAAAGTTTGTAATCTTATTCCACTCATTTGTTATCACTTCTTTTTTTCCCCCTCTGTCAAACAGGAGTGTTTTATGAAGTTGTTCAGAGCTTCCCTCCAGTGGAGCAAAATGTGCGAGTGGATTCACATGTAAGCAACCACAGGTGGAGAAGGCACTCGGAGTCTTTCAAATCAGTTGACACTAACAGAGCCAGCATGGGGCAGGATTCCTCTGAACCTGGGAGTTTCACGGACCTACTGCTTGAAGAGGGACATGATAACACCACCCAGATTGAGGTAGAAATTAATTCAATTTATTTATTTTTTTTTAATTAGTTACTTTTGAAAGGAAGTAAGAAATTAATTAAAATGTTTGCTTCAACTTACTGAAATACTGGTTGCCTTTATGTTTGTGGCCCAGTCCCCATGTGGAAGTCAGGTTTTTCTCCTGTCTTGAGACTGGAGCCTGTCCTTTCTGACTTTTGAAGTCTTTGGAGGAAAGTCTTTGCTGGAAAACTGGTATGGGAAGTTTCATGCTGCAGCAGTTCTCACTGGAGAAGGAAGTATAATGGAATGTATAGTATTTTATAAAAGCTGGGGTAAGCACCTCAGTTTGTAAGATTCCTGTCTGGTCTTTACAGAGAATGATATCCCCACATGAAGAATTTTTTTCTCCCTAGAGAAATAAAAATTTGAAAAAAATCCAGATTGATCATTGAAATAGCTTGCTAATGTTATTTGTTGATCTTCCAAAGAAGAAATCAATAAAGAATAATTCTGATCGAATCCATCTACAGAAGAACTTGGGGCATTCTCCTTTTGTTTTATGGCATTGACATCTGATAGCTTGTTCATAAAGATTTAACTGTCACTCTGGACAAAGGGGTAGTTTGTTGTTTTTTTAAGCTTCCCAGGTACTAACTATGTTTCTTCTTGCACAAGCATGAAAGCTGCTAGTTGGTAAGCCATGCTTTCTAATAGCATCTTGATTTTATGATTTGTATTTTGCCCTCTGTAATCCCCATCTAGCCATACTTGCAGGACTTAATTCAAGCACAACATGGATCGATCTTCCTTCTAACCATTTGTGCAGCCAGAGCGACAGAGGTACAGCAATGTTTGTGTAGCTGGTCTTTCCATGGCTTTAGTAGTAGGCCCCCTTGCAGTGTCTCTATTCAACTGAATTTGGAGAAATTAAGCAAAATGGTTTAATCTTCTAACATTCATATAGAGCTTAATTCAGGATAACAATATTTACAGGTAGGTATCTGTTTTCCAGCACCAATGTTTATGTCAGATTAATGACTTTATAGCACCTTAACCTCAAAAGTACATAACCCTTACTAAGTTTATTAAATTCGGGGGTTTGTGTTCTGCCACAGCCCTCTCTTTCTCTAAAGCTTCCCAGCACAATGAGATAAGCAAGTTCTGGTTTTACACATTATCGGATTCCATTGTAAATCCCTACTACAGCACACGAACAGAAAAACCCTTGATGCCCAGCTTTATGGAGGAGGCAAAGTGTAAAATAGACATTCACAGTAGAAGAATCCATATGTCACAAAGTCTTCTATAGCTTGGGAGCTTATCGGGAGTGATGGAAAGAATATTGATTTTTTTTAAAAAGCCTTCTGTATGCGTTGCAGTTCTTGCTGAAGAAAATCCAGAGAAGAGTACTGCCTGTCACTCATACTTAATGACAGTACAGAATTGCAACATCACAGATACTGTCTTCGTCAAGCGAAACTGGAAGATTTCTTTCGCTGAAAATTAAACTACATTACAAAGACTGCAGGAAGCCTACAGAAGGTGGAAGTGAGAACAAGTGGCCTGGGGGAAACATAAAGGAACTGTTTGCCCCAACAGCCAGGAATCAGGATAAGGAAGCCAAAGCCCAGGTAGAATTAAATGTGGCCAGAAGGATCTGGGGCAACAAGAAAAGCATGGGAAAATGTGGGCCCCTGTGGAAGAAAATAGGTGGCCTAGTAAGCTGGATATGGAGAAGGCTGAGGTGCTCAATTAATGTTTTGCCTCCGTGTTGACTGGAAAGCTCTCAAACCAAGCCTCCCAAGTCACAGAAGTCAAAGGCTAGGACTGGGAGAAAGAAGGACCAACCATGGTAGAGGCAGATCAGGTTCATGACTGTATAATGACCCTCAAGGTTCACAAGTCTTTGGGACCTGAGGAGGTTAACCCAAGATTTCTGAGGGAACTGGTGGATAAAGTTTCTAAGCCATTATCTATGATATTTGAGAAACCATGGCAGTCCAATGAAATTCCTGGTGGGGAAACATTACCTTAATTTTTAAAAAGGGGAAAAAAGACAACCCAGGGAACTATAGGCCACTCAGTATCACCTCTGCACTTGGCAAGATCATGGAGCAGATNATGTTTTGCCTCCGTGTTGACTGGAAAGCTCTCAAACCAAGCCTCCCAAGTCACAGAAGTCAAAGGCTAGGACTGGGAGAAAGAAGGACCAACCATGGTAGAGGCAGATCAAGTTCATGACTATATAATGACCCTCAAGGTTCACAAGTCTTTGGGACCTGAGGAGGTTAACCCAAGATTTCTGAGGGAACTGGTGGATAAAGTTTCTAAGCCATTATCTATGATATTTGAGAAACCATGGCAGTCCAATGAAATTCCTGGTGGGGAAACATTACCTTAATTTTTAAAAAGGGGAAAAAAGACAACCCAGGGAACTATAGGCCACTCAGTATCACCTCTGCACTTGGCAAGATCATGGAGCAGATCCTCTTGGAAACTTATGTTGAGGCACATGGAAAATGCGGAGGTGACTAGTTACAGCCAGCATGGCTTTGCTAAGGGCAGATTGTGCCTAACAAACCTTCAACTCCTTCAACAACAGGGTTACACCATTGGTGGTGTCATGGGTTTATAACTTGAGATGAAGTTAACCGATTAATTTAGTTAATATGCTAATGGCTGAAATGAAAAGCAAAACATGGAGAGTTTGGAAACTACTTATAAATTGCAGGCAAAAAATGAAACTAAATCAATTTGGGGGAAGAAACCCAAGATTTATTTAATTCACCCCATATAAAAACCCGACATATGGAGATTAATCTCATGCTCTTACATAATTGGTAACAATCTCATGCTCTTACATAACTGTAGTCTCCAGCCCCTCAAAGGGAAGAGACTTCCAGCCATCCTTGCTTCTTGTGGAAATGTGATGTCCATGAAGTTTATACACATAACCCTCAGTGTCAGTGGGTATTTTAAAGTTCAGTTCTTTGTTCCATGTGTTTCCACACCAGTTCTCCATTTCCAAAATGCCAAATTTCTACAGCCGCTGACAAGGGGAGAACTCTCTTCAGCAAACCATGGAATTCAGATGAAGCCTTTCTTACACTGGTCCTTGAGACACCACTCTCTCTGTTCACCACATTCCCAGGGCAAGATGGTCGCCATGCCTAGCTCAGTGCCATGCAGCCTCTCCAAACATGGACAAACGTGACGTGAAGGAGAAGGAGCTGGAAACCTGAAACTGAAACCTCCAAACTCATTGTACCAGTTTCGCAGACCCAAACAAATTCTAAGTTGCCACAGTCACTTCCCAATGCCTCAGGCCAGGAAACCTGCTCAAATTCAGACTGTGACAGGTGGATCAGGGTAAAACTAGTGGCATAGTCTGGACTTGTTCCAGACATTTGACAGTGTCCCACATGGCATCCTTGTCTCTAAAATAGAAACATGGTTTTGACAGACGGACCACTTGATGGATAAGGAACTAGCTGGACAGTCACACTCGAAGTGTTGTGATCAGTGGCTCAACTGCCAAGAGGAGATCAGTTACTGACTGTACTAATCTCAGTTACACCACACAGAGTGGTGTTCCTTGGGTCTGTTTTGGGGCCAGTGTTGTCTAACATCTTTTTCAGTGACGTGGGCAGTGGCATTGAGTGCACCCTCAGCAAGTCCATTGATGACACCATTGATGTCAACCAACTGTGTGGTTGGTTGACAAGTTGGAGAGAAGAGCTGATATCCAGGGGGATTCTGATGGGTTTGAGAACTGGGCCTGTGCAAACTGCATGGTTTGACAATTCCAAGTCCTACCTCTGGGTTGAGGTAAACCCAAGTACAAATACATTCTGAGATACAAATACGTGCAGAGCAGGCCTGAGGAGAAAGACCTGGGGGTGTTGATAGATGGAAAGCTCAGTATGAGCTGGCCATGTGTGATTGCAGCCCAGAAGGCCAACAATATCCTGGGCTGGATCAAGGGGAGTGTCACCAGCAGGTCCCCCTCTACTCTGCTTTTGTAAGACCTCACTTGGAGTACTATGTCCAGCTATGGAGGCCCCAGTACAAGGACAGGAACTGTTGGAGGGTGTCCAGAAGAGGGCCCCAAGGATGATCACAGGACTGCAGCACCTTTCCTGTGTAGACAGGCTGAGGGAATTTGGACTGTTGAGCCTGGAGAAAAGAAGGCTACAGAGGGACTTTATAGCAGGCTTCCAGTACCTGAAGGGTCCTACAGAAAAGCTGTAGAAGGCCTTTTTATGAGGGGCTCCAGTGGTAGAACAACGAGGCATGGTTTTGAGCTAAAAGAGGGAAGAAATTCCTCACTGTGAGAGTGATGAGGCACTGTAGTAGGTTGCCCAGGTAAGAAGTGGATGCCATGTCCCTGGAAGTGTTCAAGACCAGGCTGGATGGAACCCTGGGCAACTTGATCTAGTGAGAGGTGTCCCTGGCCATGGCAGGAAGTTGCAACTAGATGATGGCTGAAGTCCTTTCCAACTTAAGCCATTCTGTGATTAGCAAGAATTAGTGGCTATAGCCATTTCATGGCAGAACCTGCAGAAATAGACAGGATCTTGGGAAGGAGAAAACAAGACCTCCGCATCCCGCTGTGTTCCTGGAGAATACGAGTTTTGTGATTTGTGGGTGCGGTGGTGCAGGACCACAAACCTGCAAAACTGGATGCGATGGACAAAAGACAGGATAAACAAACTTCTACTGCAAACCAGGTTTCCTAAGCATTCATGGACTTTCTGGAGAGCTGATAGCAAAATGCAAATTGTATGGTAGATCCAGTCTAGTTTATTCTCCTAGTTTAATAAGGGAATTATTATTGTCAGTTAGGGGCTAGAATGTTGTCAATCCAAAAAGATATCCAAAGATGGACATTGGTCCCATTTACTTTATTTGCAGTTGATAATTTAGACCTCAGATACAGGCTATATGTGTCTCTACACCATACTGCATCAGAGGTGTTTTAAGGTTTCACTCCTACTACATAATATATCCAGAATGAATGAGTGGGCTCTGAAATGGAACAAAACCAAAAAGGATAAGATCCCACCTTGTACAAAAGTTACAACCCTAGAGAAATCCTCAAAGCAGATAGCCTTGAGTCAGATGGAAAATCAGGTTACTAGCAGTCCAAATCAAACAGAGAGTATTCTAGTGATGCAGTGCAATTGATTCGGTTACTTGGCCTCATGGGAAATGAGAGCATCAAAAGAGTCTTCCTTTGAAGACAGGCACATATATGGTGTAGACAGATTTCTCCTCAAGGATCGCAAACATTAAACAATTTTACCTGGAATATTTTTGAGACTATCAGAAGTTGAAGTGTTTCCGACTAAAGTGGAGGAGTTTTTTTGAGTTTGCAAACACCAGTATCACATCCTGTGTGCGCTGACTAGGTGCTGCTCAGGACTGGCCAGTTCAAAGGCAACCTCTATAATCCTGCAGATACTAGGCTAAACAGGGAAATGTGCATTACTCTGTAGCTACAGGGACCTTAAAGACTGGGATTACTATGGGATAAATTTGAGAAATCAGGTGGGATGTTAAAAACTTAAGTGCTCTTTATGTAAAAAATTCTTATTTCTGAGAAATTAAATTTCTGGCGTATCGCAGTCTTATAACGTCAAGTATAGTGTTCTTTCTTTGTCCTCCTCCCATCTTTCTCGGGGGGTTAGTGTTGTTGTTTTGTTTATTGTGCTCAGGACATTTAGAAGTGCCTTTTATTTAAAATAGAGCTTAGGAAATGCAATGTGAAGGGTGGAATTTGTTACTGTGAACACTGAGTCCTTGAAAAAGCAACGAGCGTGAAAATGTGTCTTATCGAGTAGGTCTGGCATGGCAAGTCTCCTTGCAAGCGAAGAGGAAAGAAAGACACAGGACAAATATACTGCCTTTCTCCTCATACTCTCACAAAAAAAAAGGAGTTTGCTCTGTAATAGCTCACTGTTACTAAATAAATGAGTATTTACTGGGCACAACTGTTTCAGTAATGCCCAGTGACAGGACTAGGAGCACTGGGCACAAGCTGTAACGCAGGAAGTTTCATGTAGAAATAAGGAAAAGCTTCTTTACAGTGTGAGTCACAAAGCCTTGGAATAGGCTTCCCAGAGACTGCAGAGTCTCCTTTGGAGATACTAAAATCCTGCCCAGCTGCAGTGCTGTGCAATGTGCTTAGGCAGCTTTGCTTTGGTGGGGAATGGAATTGCTGATCTCTCCAACTCTGACCATTCTGTTAATCTGTAGTATTATTAAAATAAAAATGGATTCTAACCAACCCGTACAAGTAATGAAGGCACGTAGCTACAGTTCTTGTTGCTTGTAGCTCTTTTGCATCTATTGGAAAAGGAATTGATCCCTGAAATGCATCTACTACAGATACTTGATCCCCAGTAGCCACACTTATTGTTTTGTACTTGCTAATGTAGGCATGACCACTCAGCACTGGAAAAGGCATCATAGTACATTAATATATTGTGCCTTGCGTATACATTGTGTAATTCTTTTCATAGTTTAAAACACACATATTTTTTTGAATGATACCCTGTAATTATGGCTTTGTGGAGCTCCATTCCGTGATAATTCTCCTGCTGTATTTATAATTTTTGCCTCTACCCCAGATCTCTTGCTTGGTCCATTCTCTTTTTCTTATGATTACTTCATTCCTGGTGGATAGTGCAACACCAAAAAGTAAAATAGAGCTAAATAGAAATGGAGCAGTCCCTAATGTCATATCAAAATTATATATTCTGGATCAAAACAAGACTTTCACAGTCTTCAAATATCAAAAGGAAATCCAGCAATAAAATAATAGATTAAGTCATAGTCAGGCTTGAGTCGAGTGCAGTCATGCTCTGTGTAAGGTTTTATTGCTTTGCACCATGAAAAGAGTGAGGAAAACCTTAATTATTCCTATAAAGTCATAAAATGGAATGAATGATTGCAACAGTGTGACAGGAGAAGATTCAGTTCCAAGCAAAAACCCAGCGTGCTGGGCATGAAAGTCAAATCAAGCTCAATTGTATCTCATTTTCTCTCTCCTATCCAGCATAACACTCACAAGAAAATTTTTACTATGTGCAAGAAAATGTATTTTTCCAGTAGTAAATGCATCCTTTTATTCCTCTGTGTGTCATCCACAGCTCCTGCTGTTCATTACTTGTCATTAGAGTTGTTGCTGTCTGCAGACATCTTCTTTCTTTAGTTTAGCAATCCCTGTAGTTTAAACCTGAAAAGTGCCTTGTCCCTATCAGAATGACACCAGTGGACTTCCTACTAGCTGCAATCTTTTTTTGCTGAATTTTACTTTTTCTCCCAGAGATTCTGCCCAGAAGAAGGCTTCCCCTCATATCGGTCCCAGTCCCATGGAAGTAAAGATATCTAACTCAAAAAAACTAAAACAAGATATTTGAGAGCTATTACTCTCAGTTAATGACAGCAGCGTCAGCATGCCCTGTTCCCACTGCAAGTCTGAGCAAGAAAAATAAGTGGTTAAGATTAAATTTCATTCAGCTGGCCAGATGATAAATTTTCTAATGCAATCTATTAAAAAGTAGAAAACTTTGTGCTTGCAAAACTGAAACCTCAAAACCAAACAACATCATAGTCACATAGAGAGCTGTTAGTTTAGCCAAGGTTGATTCTGTTTTGGTCCTTTTTTCTCTGTTTTTATTTTTCCCATCCCAATGCTTTAATGCGAGTTGCATCTGAAGGACTTAGAAACAACAATCAGTATTAGTTCTACTTCTTTGAAATCACAGTCCCTCTAACTTACTGAGAAGAACATTTTTAAACTTATTTTAAGAAAAAATCCTTATAGTTTAATGAGTAATTGTTTTCTTTCCTCCTGCCAAACTCTGGGAGAGACAACCTTTTTTTAACCTCTTGTCTTTTGACTTGCATCTCTTCAGCCTTTCATTACCTATGTAGAGTTGTCTGCTTGCTTCGTTTTTGAGTTTATAGTTCAAGTATTTGAAGTCTAAGAAGTCTAGTTCAAGTATTTATATTTGTGTGTATCTTATTTTCCTCTTCAGCTATTCTCAATGCTGTGAGAGTGAATTCCACAGACAACATCTAAGTTACTTGTTCAGTGTAATAAAATTAGGGAATAGTACTGATCTCCTCATCCAAAGAGATGGTTTTTTAATGACATTAAGCATTGAAACAGGTTGTCCAGGGTCTGGTTGTGTCACCATCTGTGGATATGTTGAAAAGTCATGGACAGTCAAGAACATGGTTTAGCACTGGGCTTGACAGAGTTAGGTTAGTGTTTGGATTCAATGATCTTTAAGCTTTCTAACCTAAATGATTCTATACCTCTACAGTCATAGTTACCTGTGTATTATAAAGTATCTAAGCAATGCACATCCATTACAAAAGTTTAACCAGTTCTAGGCTTTTAATTTTTATTTCAGTTTAAGCATCTGTCATGAAAGTGGGAGAGGACTTAAGTTTTCTAGAAAAATGATTCATCACTGGAGTTGGCTGATTATTTAGAGATTGGAAGGGCAGTACTACTCTTCCCAAATCTGCGTCTGCAAAAAGTCCCGTGGAAAAAAACAAACAACCAAAACAAAAAACAAAGTGACCATCACTGTTATTTTTGTTAGATGTTTTTGTGTTGGTAACATAACAGAAGTTGTACCCATTCTTGGCTTTCTTTTTAGGGAAGTACAACTATTTCTTGGTCACAATTAGTAAAGTAAGTGTGATTTTTGGTGCATGTAAAGAATTCATTCAGGAGTGGGAGACAAAGTTTGGGCTCCTTCTGTAGGCTTGCAAATATTTTTCTCAATCTTTGACTAAATTTTGGTCATCTAGTACATTCTTGGCATTTCCTGGGCTGAAACACTGTGAGTGGAAAACATGTTTTACAGTTGCAGTGGTGACATCACATCTGATTTTCTGCTCTTTCAGAACCTGTTCTGTATTGCCTTGACCATTTCATGTTCAGTTGTATTTAAAACATGTGGTCTTGCTGATTTTAAGTCAGCATAACTTAAGTCCAGGAAGTCTCTGTTTGGATGGGTTGTCCACGGATGTGACGCTTCTGTAGTGTTACAGGGCACATGATACCTCTCTACTGCCCACCATTAAACTTTGAAAGCTGTGGAGCTCATTGACGCTGAATGTTACCAGGGCAAAAATTTACAGAATTAAACAAAATCATGGAGTAGAAATGTGTGAAGGACTTGACAAGAACAGATCACTGCCATCTGAGGAAAATGGGAAATTACCATTGTTAGCCCTGGATCCTTCACTAATCCTAGGCATCATTCCCAGTCACTTCTGGGGACCAGACTAGGAGGATGTTAGCCTGAGTAGAGCTGTTCCTGTACTTGTATTATTTCATAGTTAGAAGCTTGAAAATGAAAAACAGATTTAGGATGTACTGGGGGAGCAGTCTTGGAATAACCTAGAGCTGCACTGAAACCTGCACAGATTGCTTTTATGTAGCACAATATTTAGATGGCATTTTTCTTTTAAGAGCTAAAATTTGCTGTTAAATGATAGAGTAATTGAAGACGAAGATGTGTAGAGTTTTCTTGCAGTCTTCTGTAGAATGTCTATTGCACTGTTCTGAAAAGATTTTTATTAGTATTTTTTTTTTAATATTCATCACACTTTTCGAGTGTTTCTATTTGAAAATTACCTTGTTCCTTCAGAGGTGATGGAGAATGTAATTTATTTTCAGAAAGATCAAACCTCCTTTTTTCAAACTGAGCTATGGGAAAAAAAAAGTTCCTTCTTCACTTCAAATGACATCCTAAGTAAAATTAATTTTTGTGTGTATTGTTAGTTCTAGCATTTAACTGATTATTTTAATGGCTATAAAGAAGAAACAGAGTGGTGATTGATCTGGAAGCGGTAATAATCACACATTGGTAGTACTCTACTCTTAATAAATCACACCAAACAGTATGTCATCTGCAACTAGAATTAGAATCCAGGACAATCATTCATTTACTGACTTTTTCCACTTGTCCAGCTAAGTTTTCCACCAGTAATATCACACTTTCTAGAAGGCCAGCAGACTGATACATCACTGTCTTGTTTTCCCTCAGGCTATCAGCTGCAAAATGGTAAACTAGAGAAAAAGCTCATATGATGTTTAGTATTGAATGTATTAATTGCTTTCATAAATCAAGGTCATCTTGACAATTGCACTGGGTTCTGCTACAGTCTTCAGCTGAACTAAGTTCATCGCCAGCTCTGCAAGAAGCATTGCAACAATGAGTCTGTCAACTTTTTCATTATTGTCAATCTAAATTCAAGACGTTTTTCTGACAACTCAAGTATAGCTGAAAAAGGAAAAGGCAGAGATGGGAGGTGAGATTTTCTATTCCCTTTAAACTTGTGGTGGGGACAGGGATCGAAAGAAATTAAAAGCTAGTTTCCTCACTCCTAAGTAGGGGAATTCACAGTGCTCTGTGGTAATCCTGAAATCATTTCCACATGCTTAGCTGTGTTGGCACACAAGGCATTTAATTTAATGTGCCAATGATAATGAACTTTGCTAGCAAAGGAAAAGACAGGGGATTCTGAATTTAATGGAATCTGCCTTTGAATTTTCTTGATGATAATATTTTACATTTCCATATCCCTTTTCATCTCCAGGTTCCTAAAGCACATTACAATTATTCCAGAATCACTGAACTCATGACTGAAAAAGAGCCATAAGCAGTGTCAACAGACCTTGTACTTTCTTTCTGAATTAATTATTTCAGCCATACATGCCTGTTGTGGTTTAACTCTGCTCCAGCTGAATCCAGGACAGTATCTCGGCCCTTGCTCCTAGAAGTTCAGTGAAAATGATTCAGCTAGTAAACTGTGAATTTTAGTGTGGCTGTGAAGGCTGGGAAGGGCTCTCCTTTCCTGTCACTTCCTTTATGTCCCTTTTCACCATGTTTACTTGAAGCATCCTAACGAAGGAGACTTGTATGAATTCAGTCATGTGAAAACCAGAGCTTGATGCTCATTTCAGGCCACGTAAAACTAAGCCACAGCCCAATCTAATTTAACAGCACGTAGCAAATTGTGCATAGATGGTTGGAGCAGGGAGTGAGGCTGGACAGAGGAATGTGGGTAGGTAAGTAAAACTTGTTGCACTAAGCTACATAATTCCAGTTTGGGTAACACCAATCCTAGGGATAGACCTTTAAAGCCGCAGGAGTTTTAAGCCAGGAGTTCTGCTGGCATTGATGGATTACTCTGTACCACTCTGAAAAACCTTCTTATTTTTGTAATACAGGAGGCTCTATTATCTGTAATATCAAAAGAGTAACAACTCTTTCGTCCGTTCAAAAATGCAAGCTAAATGCTGTCAATAGCTAAAGAAATTGCTGATTAAGCAGCTTTAATAGCTGTGGTATTCCATAGGCACAACAGAAGTTAGTAAGTCATGAAAATCAGAAGGCTTTGTTTGTTCGTTTCCCTTCTGCTGTGACAGCAGCGCAGGGTGTCTAGTTGTTACCAGCTAATCAATAATAAAAATGTATTTCTTTCTAGAGTGTAAAATTTGCAGTAGAGGTATTAGAGAGGCCACAACAAACTGCAGTGTGAACAGCAAGGAGGAAAAAAAGTAAGAATGGCAAACTTTCGCATACTCACCAGGCTTCCCAGCAGCACAACATTTATCAGAAGAGAGGTGAACAGGGTTATGGGATGTTTGCTTCATACATTTGTATTAAGCTGCATGACTGTTTATGAGTTCCCATTAAAATTTTTAAATAAATGAAAGCATTGGTCTCTTACAGTGGTGCTTCTGTAGCCTTAGCAACAAAAGTAGGGAGGGGAGAAACTGCAAATGGAATTCCTATCTTTGTGATCTTAGGCAGGTGGAGCAGTAAAATGTCATGAGCAATAAAATGCCATGACCTCTCAGGAGTATTCTCCTTTTGCTCCAGTACAGACAGCAAAACAAGAAGCTTTCTTGGATTCTTCCTGCCTCAGATAAAGTGTGTGTGTGAATAAAAGTGCTTCCCAGTGCTTGAACAGGTATAATCTGTCTCCAAAGTACTGCTGCTGAGTTTACCCACATCCAGGAGCGAGCCAAAACTGTGGCTTCCATGCAGCAGCCTGGTTGGTGCTTACTCAGGGAGCGGGCAGCTGACTAGGTGGTACAGTGTTTTACAGCTGGTAAATGTCCCTGTCTGTCTAGAAAACAGCAGAACAGTCCTTACAGGTTTGCCACTGACTGTGTGCTTGAGTGAAACAGCTAATCTTTTCCGAGAATGTTTTTTTATTGAAAAAGTAATTAACGTGCGTTACAGGTGGACTACAGTTACGCGACTGTGACAAAAGGATTTCTGGTATCAGATGAAAAATCTTTAAGAGACATGACTTTTGAGAATAGTTTACTAAAATTGTGCACAGCAGTCTCTTCCATATTCTTATATGGAACGTGCTCAGTGGAGTCCTGCTACAGGTGAATAGAGAAAAATACATGTGAAAAAAGAATGCTTGTTCTAAAGCAAGGTGCAAGCTTTCCAAGGAGCAGTAGGAATCAATACTAGAGCTTAACCACTTTAGTAATCACTTTCTTTCTCTCTAAAACATGAATGGCAATATTGAAATTTTACACATTGTGGATTTCAGTCAGTCCTATGTTTTAGTAACTAAAGATTCAAGTGTGGTGGTTGTGAGACCTGAACTAGAAAGTGCCCCTGATTAAATAGACTACTGGTCCCGGTTGCAGTTTCTTATAACAAGGTGTTCTTTAAAAGAGGCACGGTGATGCTATCTGTCCTTTAATGGCCAGGCTCTGTGGTGAGTGAGCATGCTGCTGTCTGATTCTGTGCTGAACAGCACACAGATAAACTGAACCGCACCTCTTTGGGCCTGAGAGGAACATATGAGACTTTGAAAAGCTTCACATTAGGATAAAAATAGGTAGAAATCTACTCAATTAAGAAGTGTGTGTTCCTGCTGCTATCAATACCAGTCCTACCTGTTCTTACAACAGGTCCCCCTGTCATTTCAGCTGTGAGCCGTGATGGATCCCAGAGACAGAGATGAACTGCTCAGGAATTGAAGCACACACCAGTGAGTGTGGAGGCAGTTTCCTGCACTGTTCTCTATAAAATCTGGATAAACTAGAAACTGTACCTGCTAAAATTAACATAATCCTCCAGATCTGCAATATCTCAGTTTAGATTTGCCATTTTCCTCCTTCATGTGAACCCTCACGGCTGCTGAGTCTTGTTTGCTCTGTTTTCTTCTTGTCATTTCCAATACGGAAAGAACAATGTGTGACAAATGATTATGACTTGTCTATTCCAGCCTCTGAATATGTGCCAGAGGAAGAAATAGGTTACAAAGAGTTTAAAGTTGTTCTAATATCTGGATAATAATATACTAATATATAATATATATATACTAATATATAATATACTAATATATAATAAAAAACTGAACTTACTATGTGTCTGTGGGTAAGTAAAATTGCACAAGTGTTGTGATGACATTAGTTGCAGTCATGAGCCCCCAAGAAAGGGGATGGTAACAGATACAGGGTTGTAACTATGGATAATGTGTAATCTAGGTCTAGCAGTTAGTTTTTTATGTTTACAAGCAGTCATTTTTACAGGTTCAGTTTATGAAGTAGTTTGTTATTTATACACTTTTTAAAATATGAAAATAAGCACTAATGTCTCACAATTAGAGGGACTTTCTGCAAGGAACTTCAGTGATTGGGCAAGGGAAGGAGGTGGTTGCAAATTAAAAGAGGGTAGATTTAGGTTAAATTTTAGATAGAAATTCCTCACTGTGAGGGTGGTGAGGCACTGGAACAGGTTGCCCAGGAAGACTGTGGATGCCCCCTCCCTGGAAGTGTTCACAGCGAGGTTGGATGTAGCCCTGCCCAACCTGGTCTGGTGAGAGGAGTCTGTGCCCGAGTCAGGGATTTTGGAACTAGATGACTTCTGCGATCACTTCCAACCTAACCCATTGTAGGACTATTACACCAAAATCATTTTATGGCAGTGGTTTCTGTTATGCTCTTTAAGTGGAGAGTATGCTATAGAACAGTTAATAAAGGCTTATTTTAAGAATATGATTTTCCAAGCAACTGCTCCAGCAAATCAGAAACAAAACTGCATAACAATCTTTCCCTTCTATGTTTGCATTTTGAGTGACTTGGCCTTTTTCACCTCTGAAGTAAGGCACTGCACAGGTTTTTGCTCTTTTGAAACATGTCTTTCCTGACAAGGCAGTGCAAGGGGCTTTATAAGACCACTGTAAAGACCCATAAGTAGGCTGACAATTTTATAGTAGTCCCCTGGAGGAAAGCTTTCTTTCAAAATTGTCTGAATATCATGAAAAAGGCAGTGGCTTTCCACTGACTTTTCACAAAGCTAGAAAGTCTAAATGGTTTTCTAGATTAATAACAGCTTTATGGCATCATTCTCTGCCAGAGCTGCTGTCAGTGTGTGTCACTCTCTGTTACAGGTGTTGTCAGGCACTCAGAAAAGTGCAGTTAAAGATCTGGGGAATTTACAATGTCAAAGAGCTGTGTAAAGCACTGTGCGTACGTACGAGTGAATGCTGTGAGCTACATGCCTTTGTTTCGTCTCAGATGATGACACCATTTAGCGTTTACAAGAGCAATATCCAGATGTAAATGTCTGAGATTCTGGGCAAAGTGACTTCCACACTGGCCTTAGTGAAAACCTGAGGGCACACACAACAGGCTTTCAGGACTCTGCTATGTGCAGCTCTGTGTAGCTGCTTCTTGGATAATACAGTGTGAGATGAAGTTCTTAATCCCAGTGCCTGCAGACAAAGCATTTCTTCTTGTGTTACACTGGATACCCCTCAGTCATTAGACATGATATCAACTGTTCTAAATGGATTTGTTAAGGCTTTGGTAATCAACGGTGACATTTGCAAGCTGCCTTCAGGGTCTGATGGCTGTTGATGTGGAATACGTATGCTATACTTATGTATATTTTCCTAAATTCTCCCCACATCAGCTATTATTAAAAAAAAAAAAAGAGAGAAATAATGCACCTTTATCTGTGTGAAATCAGTGAGGTAGTTCTATACATTGTATGGTGGAGTTCATATGCATTGAATATAGTTATTCATTGAGTAAATGGTTTTGTTAAGAAACTGAACAGCAGAGTTTATATTTGATGGAAAGCGCTTAGGAAGTGAAATCAGTACTTCTCAGTATCAGAGAATCACTCTTAACAATCAGGCTTCTGAAGTAGCAACCCCTATAAATATCTTCCACAAGACTTTCATGTGGTAGTTTGTGTGTAGCTTATCTACCAAAATTAGAGTTTATACTTGTTGAGAGGCCAGTTTAAATTAAGCATTCCTCAGGGATCTTCACTTATTGGATCCCGTAAAATTGCACCATAACACTGCTTTGTTATGATTAAATCTAAAGTGGTCTGTGTTAAAATGAGGCACTTAATGTGGCAGCAACATGCAAACTGTCTCCCCATTTTCTGTGGCCTTAATCTTCCTATTGAGACCCCATCTCAGGATAGATGTCTCCTCTGCTGTTAACGACTGTTAGTCTGGGGATTTCTCCGTGTATCCCTGACACCCAGCCATGCCTAAAGAAAAGGTAAATAAATCAGGCAATTCAATTGCAAACCCATGCACACGTGCTTCGTATGCCCCAGTACCACAAAGTGTGATTATGCATTTCTCTCCTTCTCAGGGCCTAAAATTGTACAGGCTGGAAGATGCTTTCCATCAACTGCAACTTAAAGCTAGCTCAAATCTTAGATGACATTTCTGTTCTCCCATTTGCGCTGTTTTTAGCTGGTGGGTTACCAGTAATGTTCAGAAATCAAGTGCAACTTTGTAAGTAAAACAGATGAAAACTGAGAAGTCAGTTGTAGCTGTATCCTACTAACAGGAGAGGCAGAGGTACAGTAACCAGCATTACATGAGATTTGGGTAAGACAGGAAATAGTTTTGAGGGAACTTTTTTTGTTGTCTGTATGTAGGGCCACCCTGTTGCTTGTTTATGTTCCTAGAAAGACTCTTCTTTTTTTCTGCAAAATGCATTGCCAGAACTATTATTATTCTTCAGAGAAATATTTTTAATCACTGGCTCATTTCCTTCCTCTAAATTCCTCAATTTATTATTATTGTCTTTCTCCCTGAAGAGTAGTCTACTTTAAAATACATCCTTCCTCTTTTTCTCCTTACAGGATTTGCATTTTATTCTACAAATACCACTTTTAGAAAGCATAATTATCTGGTTAATTTCATAGCTTATTAATCTACAAATGATCATACTATATTCAGAGTTAAAGACAACTTTGTGAACTTAGTATTTGATGATCAGTTTTCTCAGCTCTAGTGTTTGGGGTAAACACCACAAGCCCATTCAGGTAATTCAAAAGTGAGTTTAGCAATATTTGGGCAATTTGTTAGTGTGTTTTGTTAAAAATCCAATACCAGAGGTTCCTTTCAGAGGACTAAAACTGGGCAGCTGTAGTCTTAACCCCACATCCCTGATGGCTTCAGAGTTTGTTCCATGTTGTGTCATCCCAATGGAAGTCTGAAAATTGCAATTTCAAAGGAAAATTTAAAGGGACAACATTTATCAAATTAATTGCAGCTGTCAGTAAGCTGTAACACTTCAGGAGAAAGAGCCTTGGGTGATTGATTTTTATTCTTTTTGCATTGGTCCTGTGGCAGTCTCCCTGTATTGAGAGACTCAAAGCAAACTGAAGCCACCTCAATTTAACTTCCTTCTGACTGGCTGATTTATAACAGTTTGTTCTGTGAATGTCTCTTGTCTTTCAGCTACAGGGAAACAAAGGGCTTTTCTATAGCATACTGCTCTACAGTAGCAGACCTCATCACTGGATGCCTGATCTTTTTCCTCTAGCTGATGTTACTTCTTTTCAGTTGCATCCTTACAGAGATATAGGTATAGATATAGGTATAGATGATTAGATAGATATAGATATAGATATAGATGATATAGATAGATAGATATAGATATAGATATAGATATAGATATAGATATAGATATAGATGATATAGATAGATATAGATATGTATGTGGCAAAACATCTTGTTCAGTAATGACTCTAGTTTGGATCCAATTGGATTCCAGTATTTAAAAGCAAAATATTGATGCAGTTGGATCTAAAAGAGGATCTTATCTATGATATTATTCTTTGTCTCCTAGAGATTTAAGTACATTTCACTCCCCGTCAAATAAAAAACATGTGACAGGAAGAGAATTAAACATTTAAAGTCTCACGTGATTCCATCACCATTGAATTGTGATGTCTTTTTTCATTGAGCAGGAACTTTATGTCTATTTCAGTACTATTTTTACACAGTGTCTTGGGCTAGAATCCCAATTATTAATTTGGAAACATTTCAGAGGCATAATGTTGTTACTTTTAAATATCACGCATAATTACTTTACACCATCTTGATTGAGACACATCACCTCCTACATTTGAAGCTTTATTCTATTATGGGACAGCCGTTATTGAGGAAGCAGCTATGTGGTGTTTGGACTGTGTTTGGGAGTATCTGTATAAGTAATGTATGAAATAGATATTCAAGTACTGAATTTGACAAATAGTGAACACCAGGCAGAACATCTCCAGAAAGCTTAATCTTCAGTTGTGCTGAGCTTTCATGAACAGTGTAGGCATTCAGCTTTCCTGAGAAAATTTAGATGTAATTGGGGAAGTATGGGAATATATTCAGGGTATCATCAGAAATCATCCTTTGTGAAAATGGTAAGAAATTATTTTTCTTTACAATGTACAATAAGAAAGCAAGTCAGTGTTGAGAATTGCCTCAAGTTAAAAATAACTTACTTCACCCAAAGGTTATGAGAGAGATTCTAATAAATATTCCCTTTATACTCAGAGATTTTCAACAGTAAACCTCATAGCTGGAGCAAAAAGTGTCTGAAAAAATCCTGGGCTTAAAACATGTACTTCTCAGTGCTTCCTGCTCCATATACATGCAGAATTTGGGCAGGACTGTACATTTAGAGAAGGAATAGGGAAAAACACTCATATCATAAAATTTCCTAGAAAACAGAGAAATTCTCCTTATCTGCATAATTCTACATCCATGTCTCATAATGTTAAAATTATTTTCGTAGTTGAGTAGTTTACATACAAATTCAGCAGCATTTCTGATTTTTTCTCCCCATTTTTTTGTGATGAGACGTAGGGAATGGAATGAATTATGAAGCAGGTGCAATCAAGCAAAGCCCAGAAACGGGTCTCTCCGAATGAATACTCATTGGTTGCTACTGATAACAAGAAAATGTTTCTCTACAGATGGGATGTTAATGGAAGACTCATCAGTTTTGTTTTCCAGAGTAATGCACGTTCAATAACCACAAAGGCAGTGACTTGGAGTACAACCATGGATCCAAATGTTACTAAGAGCTCTCAGGATGTTCAGACCAATTTTCGTAGTTAGTTTTGTGTTCCTTTCTTTAGTCATATTCCAGTTTTACAGAATTCCAGATTAAAGCTATGGGATATGGGAGAAATACTTAATGGTGCATTCATAAAATAAATCAAAGGAAATTCTTTTTTACTTCTGTCATCCAAGTAAAAGTCAATTTGTTTCTTTCCAGAAGTATCTGAGGTTTTTAACTTGATTTCAAGAATTCATTGAATTAGAACTATTTTTTCCCCAAAATTAGATGGTTCCTTATCCATGAGTAATTCTTCACACGCTGTCGAAATCATTGAGCTGAAGGCTGCAATTTACATGTTTGATTTACAAGATGTGTGATGAGCCTGCTTTAAGCATCGATCAAGATAGCTTTTAAAGTATTCTTACAGGGAATCCACTAGGCTCGGTGTTAAAACCTTGTAGCTGTAGAGGTGGAAGCTTAGCTGCTACTAATTAACTGGAGTATTTTTATTAGTTAACGAAAAACTGGGAGTGCAAAAGCTCTGTACAGTTGTAACTGTAGTTTAAATATTGCACGATTATCTGAAACAAGCAATTTTAGTAATTATTCTTCATCTTTGCTTCCTGGAGCTCTTTCCTTGACACCTTGTGATGCCTTAAATGTAACTTTTAATTTCTGTGGAAATTCTGTCAAAATGATAAATTACAGTGGGAAAATAGATCTTTGCTGTTGAAACCTTTTAATTTACTGTGGCTTCTTTGTATGAATGACATGAATAGTACTTGTGTTGACCATTAAAGAATAAAATAATTTTTAAGGTGGTTGACTTTTGTCATCTTCCTGACAGTATAGTTTTAATTATGGTTACTTGTACAACTAATCTAGAACTGCTGCAGTTGTTAACGGGTTACTTCAAAAGTGTTTTGGAGATTTACTGAGCAAGTACATCCTGGCATATAAAGTACAGCAGAAGATACAGAAAACATAAAGGAAATAACCTGAATACATCTGCAACACTTAAGTAAAATGCATCTGTAATGGCTTTCATGTGGGATGAAATCCAGCTGGAGCGAGATTTATGATCAATATGTTTAACCTAGAACATGAGCAATTTCAACTGGAATAAAAGCCCTTACCCAGTATATTTTCAGCTCAAGACCATGTCTGCTTCTTCTATTTTCTCTGCCATTGTTCATTTTCTAAATTTATTCTGATTTTAAAACACTGCCATTGAGGCTTTGTGTACTTTGCTTTGCTGCAGAGGAGATGAAAGAGGATGAATTGAGCAATACCAGCAGGTATGTCTCTTACGGTATTATAGCTGTCCGGCAGAAAGCAGGCAATGCTGTTGATTTAAAAAACTTATGGTTCCAACAGTTTAGGACAAGTTAAGGAAAACTGGGAATCTGCAACATGTTTTCATTTCTCATCTCTGAACATGCATCTTTTTTTATCTTTCACTGTCTTAGATACCTCTAAGGAAAGTACTGACTACTGTAGCTGTATTGAGTATCAGAATTTTGGAATTTTCTGTGCTTTGATTTTTAAAAATTTACTAAGTTTTGCCTAATAAGATTTGAAAATTTGACTTTTCTCTAATATGATAAACATACATGATTTCATGTGTAAACTCATTGCATTGAGGTTGGAGTCTCAGTTTTGTCATTGAAATGACTAGACATTGCCAGGACTTTTTCCTGTCTTCTGAAGCATGTATTTGATTATGGAAGAGGGTGTCTGCAAGCTGCAAGATTGGATGCACCATTAGCACAGTCTACCAGGCACATGGAGAGTTTGTGTATTTAACGTCTAGATTGGCGGTGATGTGAACATGGTAGTAACCACTGTCATTTTAAAGACTATGAGAACTAGGAAGCTTTCTTCCACAAATACAAACGTGTTTGCGTCTCTCAGAGTGACAAAACAACCATTAGGAGATTTAAAATGAAGATTATTTTAAGCCTATAGGATACTAGGGATTTTTCAGTGTTCTTATGAAGGGTATTTCAGTAAAATATGTTTAAAAAAAATACAAGTGCTTTTAGGTGTTAGCTGTGCATATTGCTCATCACTTAGTTTGAGCATGGCCATCAGACAGGAACTTACTGGCCATCTTGCTTGTAAAGCCATCAAACACTTTACCTTAGATTTTATGTGTTTACAGGGACTGTGTGATTGGGAATTAGAGATAGTGAACATTACAGTCATAAGGTGATTGTATGATGTAACCTTTTGTCATTAGGAGCAGAGCTGTCTCTTATACCACACATTTACAATTTGCACAGTGTTTTTCCATGTTGACTTGCAGTGGAGTCTATGCTGCTCCTCTCAGGAGCAACAGGACTCAGTACTTCAAGGGTGCATAGAACTAAGGTGTTATATTCCATTCTGATGCATTTGCTCTGGGGTTTTTTTTCTCTTTCAGGAGGATACAGATCATAATTATTATACTTCAAGGACATATGGCCCATATGATTCTACCAGCCGGGATTTGTGGGTCAATATAGACCAAATGGAAAAAGACAAAGTAAAGATTCATGGGATCCTTTCCAATACCCACCGGCAAGCAGCAGTAAGTTGTCATACCTTTTACTCACCAGTGCCTGGCTTGGTTGTATTACTAAGTATTGTGGCTACTTTTCACAGAGCTTTATCTTTGAATTTTTGTTAAACTGTGGAACCATGCACACTGTTGCCATCAAATAATTCCAAGTTACCTTTTTGCACCAGCTATAACAGCGATTCAGAATTCCCCTCTGTTCTTATGGTTCACAAACTATTGAACAGTAAACTAATTGGGAGGGAGTTTTACAGTTTACTGAAGTTTAAGCCTTCTGTGGAGTGTGTCTGTGTTTGTACTTCTGTTTTGTGCAAGGTGTCACACTTTTTTTGGGGGGGAGGTAGTATTGTTCACAAGAATTTCGAAGAGTAATGGAAGCCATGGATGTGTTCACAGTTTCAGAGTATCAACAAATAAATATAACAATGCAAATAATCTTCTTAAACATTATAATCATGCTGCATAGTAAAATGGATATGAAAATAATGGGCCTGCATGCTTAGAAGTGAAATTGAATGTTACATGATTTACAGGTTGTAGTCTCAGATCTCATCTGTGTCTTGAAACTTCATACATAGAAATGCCAATATTTGGACAAATTAAAGACTGAGAATTGCAACTCAGAATTGTGGTTTGTGAGGTTTTTGTTTCATCCATTCACCAACTTAGCTTCAACAAAGAGTCCTTGCCAACTTAAAATCAAAATTTAATTAAGGTTTTATTTAAAATTTGTGCACGTTTAAAAGATTCATAGATTCATTGAATGGTTCAGGTTGGAAGACACCTTAAAGATCATCCAGTTCCACCCCCCCTGCCATGAGCAGAGACACCCCCCACTAGACCAGGTTGCTCAAGACTCCATCCAATCTGGCCTTGAACACTTCCAGGGAGCTGGGGGGCAGCCATAAGTTCCCTGGGCAATGTGTTCCAGTGTCTCAGCACCCTCACTGTGAAGAATTTCCTCCTGACATCCAGTCTAAATCTAACTCTTCAAGCTTGAAACAGATGTGCTTAACAGTTTTAAAGCTTAGAGAAAGGTCACTTTTAATTCATCAGCCTTATGACTGGCTCAGGATAATGTAAGAGGCAGCAAGAAGAAATACTACGGTATTTAGCTCACAATATTAACAACAGAGTAGGCTGATAAATTCACTGTATTTGACTACCAGACAGTTCAATACATAAAATACATTACTCATAGCCAAAAACACCCATAAGAATCCAGGCAAAATGCAAATGCAGAGGGGCCAGGCAATTATGCATCTTTAAGGTAGATTTAATAAACATAAGTAATTTCCATTGCAAAATTTTGTGTAATGATTAATGAAGATGATGCTGTTCCTTGCTTTTATTTTGATCACTTCTCTTTCCAGTTTGATACCTGATATGACACACCTAAAAATGTCAATTCCAAAAGGACATGTTGAAGTTATTGAACAAGAGGTTTAAAATTAAATATTTCCCTCTGTCTGGGTGTAAAGTAAATATAGTCTAGGCATGGGATCAGCATGAAGGACCACTTGGCACAGCAGGAGGAAAGTCAGCAGCATGAGAGCTTCCTTCCAGTGTTTCTTGCCAAATTAAGTGATTTAACCCACCTGATGAATGTCAGGTGCACAGTCTTTCTACCAGGAAAGGCTGTGGACCCAGTTGAGCACACATCCATTTATTTTCCTACTTACCCAGATATTTTGGACTGCGAACACAAGTGGCTACAGCCATGTCTACATATTACTTTAAAAAACTCTTTTTGAGGTTTTTATGTATGTAGAAAAATACCAGTGAGTTGGCCTGTAAGGCTTTATATTTTATTTATGTATCTAGAATTGATTTCTTGGATGTGTGTGTGCACAAACACCAGGTGTACTACAGAAGTTGTTTAAATAAGCGATGTGCTGTCTATAATCACTCATCCTGTTTTGCAGTATTTCATGCTAATTGAATCGTTAAGGGTTGAAAACACAAAAAACCTGTGTACTCAGAGCAGATCATATATAACTAAGCAGTGGTCTCTCCCTTTCTCTTCTATAGAGATAAACTTTGCAGTCATGCTGCTTAAAAAGGTATTTGACACGACTTTCTGTGGCTTGGTGATTTAAATGCTAATAGTTTCTGAAGAATATTCTCCAAACTGACTGTAGAACAAGGTGTTAAATGTTACTGAATTTTTCTAATAGTGTTAGAGGTTCTCTGAATGCTAAGAATTTTGCTCAAAATATGTGTGTTTTCCTTCATTTGGGAGGACCTGAGAACCCTAAGAGTTCTCAGAAGTCAGAATTACATAAGAGGAAATTGCCTCAAATTGTGCCAGGAGAAGTTTGGGTTAGACATTAGGGAAAAGTCTTCTTTATTGAAAGAGTCATCAGGCATTGGAACAGGGGTTGAATTGTATCCCTGGACATGTTTAAAAGTTCTGTAGACATAGAGCTTAGGGGCATGGTTTAGCTTTGGACTTGCTATAGTTAGGTCAATGGTTGGACACAGTCTTAAGAGTCTTTTCCAACCTAAGCAATTGCTATGATTCTATGAATTTGTAATTGATGTAGCTTCTATAGGAAGAGTAATACAGAGAAGATCCATGAGATGGTTTGGCTCCTGATGTGATAATGTAGGCATTTTGAAGGGATAGTGACACACAAATACCAATAGAGCAATTAAAATATTTATCACTACAGCATTTTATGTCACTAGGAGTGATTATTTTTCTTCCCATATATTGCCACCATTTTCTTAGCTACTATAAAATTTTAACTGTGGCTTGGATGCTCAGTGTGTTAATCGTTGATTACTCATACACTGAACTAGATAGACGATAACCTCGTCCATGGAAACTCAATCTCCTTTCCTGTCAGCCCATCCTATCATTTCTGCATGCAGAAAACATTTTGATTCCGGTTGGTTTAAAATTCTGCTAATTTTTCTGAAAAACAAGTTATATTTTCTAGCATAAAAAGTAAACCTTCAGTTATTTACTGTGGCTATTACAATATTGCCCTTGAAAACATTCCTTAAATCTTGCCAGTTCTTTATTATGGTGTTATACTAAACAGTTGTCTGTATTGAGTGTTTCTACATCAGTAGAATTTTAAGGCCCCACTTTTTGATTGAAGTCAATGCATCTGTCTGTCTTAAGTGGACATAGGATTGAGCCCTTACTGCAAGCACCATTATGCTAATGCTTGTGTTACAGCAATTTAGAAGATACTGAAGGTCGGCCAGGTTTCTCCCAAAGCACTTTAATGGTTATTGCCTGTTGGTAAAACACACAATAGTGTACGAAGGAAAAAAGGAAGATTTGGTCAGAGAATTAATGTTTTTAACAGTGCTCTTGGAAATGACATTTCATAGAGCAAGGTTGTAATCCAAAAGGAGCACATACAGAAACATAGCATGTACCGCAGCTCTGAAAAATGTTGGAACATGGTAAAACCCCATTTGTTTTGGGTGATTTGTGAGCTGTCTTTTGCCTATGCCCTTTTAATTAGAAACATTCAGTTGTATATCCGTATTTATGTTTATGCAGAAAAGGTCATTAGAACCTACTCAGTCTAATTAACACTGTGCAAATTAATTTTGCATTCTAATGAAAAACAAACAAAAGTGTTAATAAATCCTGTCAAAATTCCATCTTCCATTTCAGTGGAACGCAGATCCATTTTACAGTTACTGTAATGTTTTTACAGTTACTGTAAATCTTCAGCTGTTAATCTAATGATTAATAGTTCCTCAAACATTTTTGGTAGATGTAAATGCAGTTCTTCCGGAGACACAATAAATACTCAGATATAATCTGAAAATCATAAATGCAGCATAAAAATAATGGTAGAGAAAATAAAGACAAAGTGTCTTTTTTAATTTTTTAAAGTGTGTGGATTGTTCCCTTTCTTAATTGGAATTATTAAAGTTTAGGGTGGAGGAACAGCCTCCAACAACCCGTCTTCACAGCAACTTTTACTGTAGTAAAAACCCAGTAACTCTTCCTCAATGACAAATAATACTGGCTGCACACCCAGCATCCACTGGGCTCTTCTGGCCATAATGTGTTATTTATTTAAGCAGTGAAAAGACCTTACTGGGGTTTCAGCACTCCTTTCAGTCACAACTACTGCTCTCTTCAGAGTTTAGCCAGGCAGCACACCAGGTGGTAATTGTGAGTGGCCAAAATAATCGATGAGCTTGGGGGAATGAGTGAAGTATGTAGGAGAGGTCAGAGCCATAACTGGAGAGGGAAAATTAGCTTGAATTTGCAGTGCTTTATGGTGAGCTTAGGTGAGGAGAAGGGTCTGTACTCCAAACTGCAATTCTCTCTGCTGTTAATTCAGCTGATAAGACAGTCACCTGTAGGCTGACAGAGGAAAGAAAAAAGGGTTTTATTCCACTTAGATTTTGCAATATGTACTTTAAATATGGGGTTTTAATATCTTGAATATTTCTTTGTAAATTATTTCAGCTCCTAATTAACAGAAATTGTGTCTTGTGTGGGTTTGATGGAGGGAGCTGCTTTTCTGTTCCCAGCCTTCATCACATAAGCACCCAGGTAGCAGAAGGATGTCAGGGAGAACACTTGAATGTGAAGGAGCATGTGGCACAGGGGAAAAGCACCCACAGCCAAAGGAGTGGCCTTAAATATTTACGACTCCTCTAAGAAAAGAGGTGAAAGCAATTTTTTCTTTTTTTTTAAGGAAGAATTCTGCAAATCTTTATTCTAGTCTTATGATAGAGTTACCATGTCTACTAATATTGTTGGGTTTTGAGTGTTCAGCTATGCTTTCACATGTTTAAGTGCTTCACAGAACAGTTTTCAGTTAGTTATTGACTATTCCAACAAGAGATAAAAAGCATTGAAACAGACGTTTGAAGTGGAGGACTGTTAACTTTGTGCTTTCTTGCTTTTCTGCTCAATATAAATTGTCTTTTCTGGTGTTGTTCTTTTCAGAGAGTGAATCTATCCTTTGATTTTCCATTTTATGGCCATTTTCTACGTGAAATTACTGTGGCAACTGGGGGTAAGTGGCTTTCTAACCATTTACTTTGAGTAATATGAGAAGAGTTTCTTGCAGCTATTTAAAATACCTTTTCCCCCCACATACGTCAAGAGGTAAACTGCTGCATTTATTTAGGAAATTTTGTTTTCACAAAAAGAAAACTACAAAATATTGCTGTGATGAAAAATCTCCAGCTGCTCAAGTTGAACTGTTATCCAGCTCTCTCAGAGTAGGACATTTTGTACTTGGGCATTTCCCCAGAAATCTTTTTTGTTCATCTGGAGTACTTGCACCCATGAAACTGGTTCTGAAGGCAAAGTAAGAAGGGAACCTTAGGTTTTGCTTGCATGAGACGATTTACTGTCGAAAGATGCTAAATGCTGCTGTAGGAGTAACTTGTCTTCTGTAAGGGAAGCCCAATGTCGTGCACTGCCTTGGTGTGATATGGTGTCTGCAACAGTACCATGCTGTTCCTCTCCTACTTCTGTGGGGTAAGATGGGCGATAGGGCTAATCTCAAGCTCCTTGTCTTTGTAGGTATGGGTGTCACGGGTTGCTCATGGTTAGGGTTTTGCTAGTGGCTGCTGCTTGCACTGCAGGAAGAGCATTGACTGCTTCTGCTCTCTTGCTTCACCTCCTTGAAAGGCAAAATGAAAATCAAGGGTAATTGAAATCATGTGGAAGACAACAAATGACAAAAAAAGGAGGAGGAAGAAGAGTAGTGGTCAAAAAGAGAAATCAGGAAGACAGAGGGAAACATCAAGGAGAGTGCACCCACAGCAAACTCTGTTTCTTGAATGTGCCCAACAAGATCAGGGAGTCTGGCTGCTGGTGCTCTGCCTAGAGGTGTGACAGGACAAGCAGATAGAGACAGGGACCACGATAGCCAAGACCAATCCTCATCAAGGTGTCTCCTCATGCTTTGAAAGGCCAGTTGGTCAAGGATCAGGGAATGCCTATGTCCCAGAGGAACTTTGAGTAGGAAAGCTTTGACTAAAATATTAGAGAAGAATTGCAGTCAGTGTCTCCACAAGAGCAGGAACAGTGTTTTCTGTCACAGTCTGTGTCAGGATCTCCATTTTTCTACAAAAGCAGAATTGTACAAGAGATGGACAGATGTGAATGAGGCTGATATTAGATAGTTGACTTGCAGTTAGAATGATAATAAAGGATGCAGAATTACAGAATGACTTCAGTATCAAGGTTCACCTTGATCAGCAGTAACACTTTGATACTGACTGGGAGAAGATAAACCATGAGTTACTGATTGGTATGTTAACACTTGCCTGATCTCTATTCTACTTTGCTTTTAATTTGATTTTGGTGCTTGATCATTGATGCTTAGCTCTGTTTTCTCTTATTAGAGGAGCTGCATTTGATGGGATTCCAAAATCAAAAGCATGATAAGTGTGGCAGGAAAGAATGTGATGAGATAGATCCTGTATAGCTAACACAGCAGCAGAGGGGACTGTGTTCATTCTGTAAATGCCCCTTTAAACTTTATTCTGAACCGGGTTCCTTAAAAACTTCATGAAGTTCACTCTTTCTCTAAGTAATTCTTGTGAGCTTTCACATCCAATAGAAGCCCTGAATTTTCACCAGTGCTATCATTAGCATGCTGTAGTCTTCATTCTCCCCATCCACCCCCAAAGGCTGTAATAAAGTTAAGCACCCAAGGAGAGGTTTTTAGTAGTAATTTACAAGGAAACTTCTTTTTTTCATATAAAGAATTTGAGTCTTTGTCTTTTTTATTGTTTGGGGGGGTGGGTTGGTTGCTTTTTGCTTCACTATACTAAATAGAATAATATTCATGTGACTTGCTGTATGGATTATTGTCAAGCTAAATAGGACTTTAACATCAGTCCTTTTCCTGTAGGCCACTGATATTAACACAGAGATACTTCTGTCTTTCATGTGACTGTTCCGTAATTTTCAACCTGATACTAAGCATGAAAAACTAAGATGTAGATAATAATCAGTTTAAAGATATTTCCTTGATAAAGCCCAGTATCTTTAAGTCATCCTGTCAATCTAGGAAAGGATGCAACCTTTTCTGTTACTGGAAAACTCCTAAACCCTTTTAGCTGGAAAAGAAAGATGTATTTCTGCCTTCACTCCCTAAGAAATGTTTTGCTTTGGGTTTGCAGATGTAGTTACCATAAGTCACTGGTAAGACAATATGGCTTATAGCTGAACAACATAGGATAAAGCTATATTTCAAATTATGTTTATACTGTATGGTCTACAATTTCTTAGTAACCAAGATTTTACAATGGGATTGCTGCTGTTAGAGATCTGAACACCTTGAGAGGTTATTCTGGAGATCAAAAGAATGACAGAGGTGATGCACACAGGAGTCTTAGAATCATCATAGAATCATTGTGGCTGGAAAGGACCTCTGGGATCATCAAGTCCAGCTCTCATCCCAGCATCTCCCTAACCCCTAGACTGTGGCCTCAAGTGCTCTATCTACTCATTTTTCAAACACCTGCAGTGACAATGGCTCCACCACCTATCTGGGCAGCCTGTTCCAGTGCCCAACCAGTCTAAATCTCCCCTAACACAACTTGAGGTCATTTCCTCTTGTGGAATCATTAGTAATTTTGGAGAAGAGACCAGTACCAGCCTCGCTACAACCTTCTTTTAGGTAGTAGTAGACAGCAATAGGGTCTCCTCTCAGTCTCCTCTTCTCTAGACTAAATGAGCCCAGTTCCCTCAGCCGCTCCTCATACAACCTATTTTCTAGACCTCTTGCCAGCCTCGATGCCCTTCTTTGGCCCCACTCCAGCACCTCAACACTTAGCCCATGGCTCCAGCCTCTCCAAATCCCTCTGCAGAAACTCCCTACCCTCAAGCAGATCAACACTCCTGCTTAATCTGTAAATCTGTAAATTGACTGAAGGAGCATTTAATCAGGTCACCCAGGTGATTGATAAAGATGTTATATCAGACTGGTCCCAAAACTGAGCCAAGAGGGACACTGCTTATGACCAGTTGCCAACTGGATTTAACCCCATTCACCACAACTCTGGGCTCAGTCAGCCAGCCAGTTTTTAACCTAGGGAACAGCCCACCTGTCTAAGCCATGAGCCCTCAGTTTCTCCAGCAGAATGCTGTAGGGAATGGTATCAAATGCTGACTGAAATCCAGGTGGACACCATCCACTGCTTTTCCCTGATCTGCTAGGTGAGTCACCTGATCATAGAAGGAGATCAGGTTGGTTAAACAGAATTCGCCCTTCCTGAACCCACGTTGGCTGGGCCTGCTGATCCTCCTGTTGTCCTGCACATGCTGTGTGATCACCCCCAAGATGAACTGTTCCATAATCTTTCCTGGTACCAAGGTCAGGCTGACAGACCTGTAGTTCCCTGGATCCTCCCTTCCGCCCTTCTTTTAGGTGGGTGTCACATTGGCAGGTTTCCAGTCATCCCCTGTTAACTAGGACTGCTGATGAATGATGGAGACAGTCTTGGCAAGTTCCACCGCCAGCTCCCTCAACACTCTTGGGTGGATCTCATCCAGCCCCATAGACTTACGGATGTCCAGTTGGCTTAGTAGGTCATATACTGCCCTTTCCTGGGTTATGAGGGGGCCACACTGGTCACCAACCCTATCTTCCAGCTCAGTCTACCATGAGAGATGTCCCCTTCATGGAGAGCAGGGCATGATTAATTATTAATAATTGTTAATTACGCAAACTGGTTTTACATCTAAATCATAAATTAAGCAACCATGCAGAAAGGAGAGTTGACGACAATGGTAGGTTAAATCCCTGCCATAATAAAAACATCTACCCACATATTTTCTGCCATTCTTTGTGGAGAGCAAGTTATGGCATAGTAGAGTTTCAGAATTGCTTAAGATGACTTTGAAATTGCTGCCATGTAAAACCCAGTAATGTTTTTTTCTCTAACTAGCATTTATTTACTCTTCCAAATGGTTTTGTTGAGATGATTGTGTTTAAGGAAGAGAAAATGAAAACAAGTAGTTTGAGGGCTTTAGTCACTGTTTTCCTCAGCTTGCATTTGACAATGTTATTTAATATAATAAGAGGTAAGGCGGCTTATAGTATTAGCATAATCAGTAACTTTTCATCCCTTAGTATGGCCATCTACCCTTCCACATACCTGTAGAGAGAATTTTTAACACAACCTCTGGAGAGGTCTCAAACCTTTGGTAATAGAAAAAACACAGTAAGTATAGTTTTGTGATGGTTTCTATTTGTGCTCCACATGCCACAAGCACAATCACTTCTGTACTAAAGCACTCCTGAGTTAGTGAGTCATGTTGTGAATGTTGGGGAGCTAAACTCATTAAGTCTGTTTATTGTCAGTCACTGGTACCTCTTAGAGAGCTCGGTGACTGAATGTAGGGAAAAATCCTGACTGTATCACAGGCACTGGTACACACAGCCTTTCTCAAGGAGTCCTTGAAACTCTGTGTCCCACGTCCTATTCAACACACAGCAGTGCTTCGTACTTGGCTCTAATAATTTCACATGCCCATGGTAGTAAATCTCTCTTGTTTACACTCTGTGGCTTTTTTTTCCTTTGTTATTCATTCTGTGTTTTGTAACAGCCACTGTAAATTATTTAGGAATCTTTTTCCTCTGTCGGCATCTCTCATTGCTGTTACACACCTCTGGCATTGCTGTGCCTGCAGCAGTGTTACAGAGGAGGGTGACAGCTAATCCAGCTTCTATTTGCTGATTGGGATTAATAAAGGTTTTAGATTTTGCTTTTGAAATTTCTCCTGATAGTTTGAATAAGCAGACTTCATGGAGGTTCTTAAGGCAGTTTCAATCTTCTGTTTTATAGAATAAAAATACTATATAGCCTGTAAATCAAGAACATAGAACCTAGTTGCTTAGGAACATGAAGCTTATTTTATTTACACATTTAACCATAGATATTTAGAAGCAGCAGTGGAAACCAATCTTGGTCATGCAGTTCTTCTCTAGAATTGTGCTATCAAGGAAGTAGATAGGCAGTGTTTTAGAGGAGAATACCGTAAGTTTGTAGGAATATATTAGGGCAGGATAGTTCACATGGATACACTTCTGGTGTTCAATTAGGGAAATTCTTCTTTATTTTTTACTCCCCTTTTTAATGTGTTTTATTTGAAAACTTTCTGAAGGTATTTTCTTGATTTCAGTAGCAATCACTTTTACAGATAGCGTGTGTAAATACTGCAAGGTGAATTCAGAGGCTGATCTTGAACTGACATAAATTTATACTATTTTGATGTAGTAGTTTCTGCTGTTACTGATTGAACCGAGTTCAACAACATTTTTTTATTATGTTTATTATCCTTATGGTGATTTTGAGTGAGACTATGCAGGTTCTTTTACTGAGGTACTTCTGATTTATCTAGATTTGATGGATGTACTTCTATTTATCTCGAGTTGACAGGAAAAGAATGTATTTTATTAGTCATATCTATGTAAAATACTGTCTCAATTTTTTCCTAAGTTTTCCCTAGAATACTCAGAAAAAAATAGATACCACTATCCATGTTGTAGTCATCTTTCCCCTACTGTGTGCTTGTAATCACAGCTGCTGTTGTTACATTGGGTATATTGGGAGTTTCCAGATATAAGAGCACCATATAAATGTAGCTAAGATCTTCCACTGTCTGAAAACATGAAGGTGTTTGAGGCTGCTGTCTTGGTCAGCCGAAGAATATATAACCTGTTACTAACTTTTCTTTGGCAGCTAGCATACAGGGGACAGGTGAAAGCCCCATTTCTGTTAATACCCTAAAGGTGAATCTTGTTATCAAGTTAATTGTATGGGGGGGTGGCAACATAGAAAATGTTGAAGATCTGTGCAAAATCTGGCTTTGCAAGGCTTCCTAGGTCAGCAGGACTGCAGTCCTCCACAACTTCTGGCTCTACCCATGCTGGACTCTCACCTAGATTACAGGTTTCTGTGAGGGAGTCTGCAGACTAGATAGACTAATGCTTTCCTGGGTCTCGCTACATCCTGTCTTGTAGACAGTGGTGAACACAGAATGAGAAACTTTGTCACTGTAAGCACTGGTGACTTACAGTGGCAGGGATGTCTGGAAGGGTTTCAACAGGATTTCATGCAGGAAACTGAAGTAGGAAGCTACATTGTAGGAATCAGGAGTGTATCATGCCAGAATGAGCATATAAGGAATTAAACAAGCCTTTGGCCTTCCAGCCACTATCACTTTGCCACAGCCCCCATTCATGTCTCTACTCAGGTCAAAATGCTTCACACTGAATATCAGTTCTGTGGGACTAAGATGAGATTTCTTCTGTCCTTTGCCCTCTCATGATTTTTGTCTGTAGCAGGATGCATGTGATAGTGGGAATCATAACAAATACATGAAAAATATGACCTAAGTATTTTTATAAAGCAAAATTCTTTCTGTAGTAGACATGTAAAAATTTGGATTATATGGGGCTGATTCCTACTGGAGGTTACTGTAAGTACATGGTAGTAACAACTTCCCTTGTTTGACAATTTATTTCTCTCCCCTTAGTGGTTTTTTTCCTGTGGAGCAACATCTGGAAGCTCCAAATGAATTAGATGATCTTGCTAGTCAGAATGAGCTTTGATGTAGCCAGTCTTTCAGGGATTTGTATTAAAAAGGAGACCATGGGTGCATCACCTTAAAATGTTAGAGGTTTCTCAAATACCTATTAGCTTGGGTCCTGTTGTGGTTTTTATGTAGGTTTTTCAAAGCCAATTCCTGTTAAGTTTTCCCTACACCTAATGAGAATTTCAAATTCTGTCATGACTAGAGTTTTCTGACATTGGGTTTATTTGCTTTGAACCATCCATCATGTTTTATTCACAAATTCAGTAGCTGCTTTGCAAGATGGACGTCACTGTAAATATTAACAGTTATGATTATATATGCAAATGTTTTGCTAGCAAATTGACATCAATTAATTATGTTATCATTAAATTATATTTTCAGAATTGAAAGAAACCGTTACTCGTTGAACATTAGTCTCCAAACTGTAGGAGCAAATACTTTCAGTAAACTAAAAATGAAAAATAGGTCTGTGAGCTAAATCCTGACCTCTGGTTAATTTTTTATTCACTGTTAACATAGGCTGATTTTCAAGCTTAAAGATTAAAAATAAGATAGGAATGTAGGAGAGAAAGGTATGAAAGTGCAAGGTTGAAACTTAATTTGCTTTAGGACATGAACTTGTAGACCTCAGCTAGATGGACTGCACCAGGACACGAGCACGCTGACAATTAAGGGACAGGATGAATGAGAGGAAGGGCGCCCCTATTGGAGTTGCAACAGAGTAGGAGCCCCTGAGTTAGATGAGATGAAATAAGCTTAAACACTGAAAAGGTAAAGTATGAATGCACATGGTTTCAACTGACACAATGCACTGTCACAGGTGAGACTGAAAAGATGAAACTTTGGTGTAGCTCCTGGGTGCTCTCTGTACTCTCTCTGGGAGGATATTACATTGGAAACGTGCATTTCTGCAGAATGTGAAGTTATAAGTAAATGTGTCTGGTTTCCACGTGAAAAAATTATCCAAGCAGCATGCTGATAATGGTTAAGTTACACTAGAATAATAACAAGGTAAACTAGTAGAAGGTTACACTAGAATTGTAGGGTAATAGATTAAAAGTTGATAAAAGATAAAAGCAGCTGCCTAGTGACTTCTAGTAGGCAAAGATCACAGGAGATCACATGAAATAATTCAATTTGAAAGACACATCTTTGTAAGCAGGATTTACAAGAGGACACTGCCAAAGAGTAAAAAGTACCAGAAAAACAAGAGATTAGCACTTGTTGAAAGAGTAAAGAAAAGGGGACTAAGAAGCATGGTTACTCCTTTGCAAAATGAATGCAGAAATACAAGTTAAAAGACTCAAGGTTGCTACAAAGGAAAGCCGTAAATCAAAAATATTCTGCATGGGTAGACATTTTATAAGAATTACAACATGGAAAGCTTGCAAGTGCTAAACCGCTCAAACGAGAGCTAAAATGTCGTCTTGTAGTCAGTCAAACTGAAAATGCTATGTTTGGAACAACATGGACTGCCAAAGAAATCATGTATCATCCAAAAATAACCAACGATATTGGAGTGCTGATGGATTGTATGGGGAGAGCAGCAATAGGAGCCAATAAAAATGGGCTTTTGAAGCAGCGTAGGGATGGGCCTTTAAAAGCAGGCTGGTGAGATAATATTTGATAAACCATCTTTCAAGAGACAGATATTCCTGCACAGAAGACTCAGAAATTATTTGAAATAAGACTTACGGTAGAGATGCTGCCTGAACATTTCTGTAACTGTTAATAATGGAAGGAGTAAAAAAACAAAGAAATAAAAAAGGCACTGAAATATTGAATCCCACTTGATAATGGTAATTTTCTAAAAGTGAAATACAAACCTCTTTGTAGGATTATGGCTTATGTTACTCCTTAAGGTCAGATTCTTCAAAAGAGGATTTTGGGTATGTAAGTTACACACAGATTTTTGTCAAAACTCTGACAGATTTACCCACTGTTGGTCTGAGATAAAATCACAGGCATTGAACAGGCTGAAATAGAATCATAGAATGGCTGAAATTGGAAGGGACCTCCGAGGTCACCTAGTTGCAACCCCCCTAGCATGGGCAGGGATACCTCTCACTAGATCAAGCTGCCCAGGGCCCCATCCGTCCTGGCCTTCAACACTTACAGGGACTGGGCATCCATAATGTCCTTGGCAACCTGTTCCTGTACCTAACCACTCTCATAGAGAGGAATTTCTTCCTAAATTCTAATCTAAATCTCCTCTCTTTTAGCTTGAAACCATTCCTCATTATCGTAGCACTAAAGCCCCTCATAAATATTCCCTCTTCAGCTTTTCTGTAGGCCCCCTTCAGGTACTAGAAGGCTGCAATAAGATTCCCCCCTAGTGTCTTCTTCTCCATGAATAGCTGTAATACTCTCAGTCTGTCCTTATAGGAGTGGTGCTCCAGCCCTCTGATCATCCTTGTGGCCCTCCTGGCCTTGCTCCTACAGTTCCATGTCCTTCTTATATTGGGGGGGCTTGAGAACTAAATACAGTATTCCAGGTGAGGTCTCACGAGTGTAGAGTAGAGGAGTCACTTCTTTTGATGCCACCTACGATATGGCTGGCCTTCTGGGCTGCACTCACACGTTGCTGGCTCATGTTGAAGTCCTCATTTACCTCTAAAGCCTGATGCTATAGAAGACTGAGCTGATGAGCAGCTGTGAAGTACTTGAGCATAGTGTCTAAAAACTGACCATGGGGACAACAGATTCAATATCATCTTTTATTCTCACCAGAAAGAATCACGTCTCATCCAATATCAAGTAGTTTGTAACTGGGCATGGATTTGAATTTGCATCCTGGAATAAGTCTATGCTAATGACAAATTACTTGGAGTAATCAGGTTCTCAGAGGACAATTACACTCACATGAGTGTTCTCACACCTCATAAATTTATTATCTTAAACTTTCAAAACCAGTGGCGAGTGTAGTTTGCCTGGCTCTCTGGAGTATCTTTGGACTAAGTGAAGCACCTTTTTTGAGGCTGCCAGGAATCTCAGTGAGGCTTCTCTGATTTGTTTCTGGTGCTTTGAACTCTGCAGCACAGGAGCCAGCAGGAGATGTGTTCACCATTTTATGAAGAAACTCTGATAATACAATTACCCTATGGGCAACATCTGTTAAGAGGCAAAGGTTATAGGAAACAGAATGGAAGACTTTTTCTAGCCATATTCAACAACTCAGACTCCCCTTTGCCTGTTACATGTTATTACCTTTGTCATCAACAGTGAGAGTCTCATTCTCTAGGAACTGTGTATTGACAAGTACTCTCACAAGTGTCTTCCATTTGTCTCCTCTGTTTCTGATGTCTTATATTGCTATACTAATGTTAACAAAATAATTATCCCTGTGTCTGTCATTCCTTCATCAAGTGCCCCTTCTGAAACTACATTTCCTGTTTCTTTATGGATAGTCCTTCTATTATAGAATCATAGAACCATTAGAGATGGGAAGGGACCTTGAAAGATCATCCAGTCCAATCCCCCTGCCACAGCAGGATCACCTAGACCAAGTCGCACAGGAACACATCCAGGTGGGTCTGGAACGTCTCCAGAGAAGGAGCCTCCACAACCCTCCTGGGCAGCCTGTTCCAGTGCTCCATTACCCTCCCTGAGAGAAAGTACCTTTTCCCTAACCGTTTTCATCAGTGAATTCTTACAAATTTTTCTGCTCGTGCCTTTATGCTTTCCTTTACAAATTGGATCAGAAACACTTAAGCCAAAAAGAATGATAAGCTGTAAGAAAAAAATCACATGCTTATACTCTGACATCACTCTGACCTTCCTATAGAAAGTAATTTGCCAACTTTGACTGTGAGTCTTATGGGCGGTAGTTGCACCAAAGTGCTAGCAGAACTTATAAACACCACATTTGTGTTTGTCAGTAAGGTTGCCAAACAAGCACTTAAATAATTTTTCACATAAGACAGTTAACAATGAACTAAAGGGGTGAATGTTGATGACAAAAGCTGGGCGGTGTCACCAACTCCACAGCAGACTGTCCTGCCATTCAGCGAGACCAGGACAGGCTAGAGAGCTGGGCAGAGAGAAATGGAATGAGGTACACCAAAGGTAAGAGTAGAGTCTTGCATCTGGGTAATGGCAATGGCTGCAAGCTGGAACAAAGGAGGTTCCCTATCAATAACAGAAGGAACTTCTTCCCAGTGAGGGTACCGGAGCATTGGAACAGGCTGCCCAGGGGGGTTGTGGAGTCTCCTTCTCTGGAGACGTTCCAGACCCACCCAGCTGTGTTCCTGTACAACTTGGTCTAGGTGATCCTGCTGTGGCAGGGGGACTGGACTAGATGATCTTTTGAGGTCCCTTCTAATCCCTAAGGATTCTATGATTCTATGAACGTTATGGCAGATAGCATCCAGTGTTGCCAATAACTGCTTCACCAAACATTGGCAAGTTAGTAGGGATTGGCAACCTCTACAGGTGGATCTAAGCAGGATCCGATCCACCACATTTTATTGTAGAATTTTATAGTAGGCTTTAATTTTATGTTCAGATTTTCTAGTGTCATTGTCAAGTTTTAATAATACGCTTTTGCACAGTAGTAAAGATTTCTAATGTTTTCTGTTCCTCATACAAATCATGTTTGGTTTGCTGCACATTTATAAGGTAAAAAATAAACTTTGATGTGTATTTTTGCCAGTTGACTTTGTCAAAGCTACTGTGTGTGGTGTGTCCAGTCGTATAAAATATGTCTTTCTGCCTTACAATATCGTTTTAGCTCCAATTCTCTATGTAAAAGATTGAGTAACTGAACTTGGCATATCCCAGTTGCAAGACACATTTACTGAGGAAAACAAAAAATTCTTCCCAAATCAAAACCAGGCAACTGGAAGATGTTGAAAACAATGGATAATCTATTTGTTTTCTAACTGAAAGAGGAAATGCCTGATGAACAGTGGGAAATATGCCTTTTGCTACTGTAAGACAGTAGTACTTCATAAAAATGATTTATTAGTTTGGATGTCCTGGGACAAATTGTATGTGCTCAGTCCATAAAGCTTCTAAGATTTGTAGAACAATACTTGTAATATCTCCTGTTTCATAAAACCGGGGTAGAAACAGGTTGGCAGTTGGTTACAGACACCTTTAGAGAAATGAAGCCTTTCAAAGCATGAAGCATTAGGAGGTCAGTCAAGCTGAGAAATGTGTTAAGTCAGCTCAGCATTAATTATTAAACACAATGAATGCTGTACATTATAGTGTCTGTAATTAAGAGGTGAAGGTCTTCTCAATTTGAATTCTGTCCAAATAGAATTAAGAGCTGTCTTTTTGTATAAAAATTCATTTCTAACTTCAGCAAGAGCTGAACTGTTCCCTGTCCTCTTAAGTTTTTGTTTGTTTGTTTTAATCTGTTGAATTTATAATAATATCAGTTTAACTGCAAAGGATATTAGAAGCTTTTCAGCCAGTTGGTCTCCTGTGCATCCTAATGAAGGCAGTTTCATCGTTCAGAGGACCTTATTTTAGGCCTCAAATGAGGCTGCTGTAAATGCAGTATTAAAATTTTGGATGTCAAATCCTGTTACGGATTTGCTATTGTTGCCTGGTACTAAAGCATCTGTACAGCTACTGATTACTAGTAATGGCCAGAGAGACTAGGGGCTTCAACTCCTTCATGTATCATCATCCATACCTGCAACAGTCATAAATTTATGTTCTTATTCCTAAAATACTTACGTGTGTATTTTTCCTTGTTTCTGCCGAGAACCACATTGACTTAGCATTTGGCTTCCTTTATAACAATTATATCCTGATGCTACTACTATCAAAATATGTTTTAAAGCTCCTCATATTTCCTGAGGGTGCTTCCTTAATTGCCTGTATTTTGTAATGGGACAACTCTTCCCATTTCACTGCCTTGTTAAAAACATGTTCTACTGTGGCAGGCAACATCAATACTCAACTCTGAAATAGCTAAATATATTTAGAAATGTTAGTGGAAGACCTTTTAAATGGTGAAGAGTCAAAGGTCTGTGGTTCTGGTGTTTTTTTCTTCCCTCTTACATGGCTAGTACTAGGTACAAGAAGAGAGTGATGTGAGCAAGTTTTTTTTTGCATAGGTGTAGATAAAGTGCCTTTAATTCTCTTAGGAAAAGATATTGAAATATTATATTTGGAAGAACTCATAAACTGCTGTCAGTTCAACTAAATCGTGTTTTTAAAGCCATGATTATGTGGCAGCCCTATCCAGTTAATAATTTGTTCCATCAATAAAGGCGTCTTTAATTTATGCTGTGCAGTTTAATATCTTAAACAGTATTTCAGCAGCTTGTGTGATGATGTACAGCAAGGCGTTTAAGCTAGTGCAATATTAGTACAACAGTTAAACATTGATTTTACATTCATAGCTTATTCTCTATGCTTTGTGTTACATTACCGTTACTATCTCTAACACGATGCAGCAATACGTGATATAGAAGTGCTCATAAAGGCCTGAATAAAAATGAAAAGAAGTGAAAACATGAAGAGCCATCATCCAAATAATTAATTAATGAGAACAAAAGGAAATGTAAAGCCTTGAAAATGTGTCCTAGATTGCAGCTTCTATATCTCAGAAGAGAAGCTTGTTTCTTACCCCTTTGTTTTGCTTCAGTCTTGCTAATTTGTTGAGCCACTGGCAGTATGTCTGAAGATATTTTAGTAAGTGTCAGTAGGTTTGGTTTCCAGCTGCATTAGTAGCGTGGAGTTTCTAGTTGTTGTGCTGTAAGCAGCTTGTTATCTAAAAGAAAAGTTTGTACGCTTACACAGGCTTAATTAAAATCAATGGAGGATTTAAAACTGAACACTAAAATTACTGCTGCAGAAATATAATTAACAAAGTAAATTGCATTCTAAAATGGACCCGGTGCCAGTCACTGATGAGGAAGCAGGAAATATTCTGAGGGAGCTGAAAGAAGGTAGCAACAGAAAACAACTGGAACCATCCTGCTGATGGCACAGCCTCACATGAAGAGTTAGCTAATCAGTCAGTTCTAAATGGTACCAGCAGCATTGTTTATTTTTTAGTATAATGTTGCTTTTTTGATTTTTTTCTGTTATTAAGTGTACCTGCTTTGCTGTATCTGAAGCTACTTCATATAATTTCACACGTTACATGTGTCATTTTGAGAGTGATACTCAGACTCCTGCTCCAGTGTGGAAAAGCAGCTGCTTGTATCTTTCTAGATCCTAGGAAACGTTAAGGTAGGCATAATTCTTACTTTTCCTCACCAACCAGTCCTAATTTTGTCTTTAAAAAGTAGAAGAAAGATGGACAAGGGGTTAGGACCATCAGTGCAAATCCTGCTTCTCCTTCAAGTGTAAGTGGGTTCAAAGCTGCCTCGTGTTTCCAGACACAACATTGGTATAACTTAGCAGGCGGGGTCTGCCCAGTAATTATGATTAGAAGCATTTTAATTTCACCCATTCCTGTACTACAGAATCTGTTGAGGCTCAAGTGCAGCCTACTACCAACCTGCAAAAAGAAAACCAGACCTTGCAACACTGCATCTTGACCTTTGATGTCTGGGTACACTTACCTGGAAAATCTTTTTGTAGCTATTTGCTCAAGTGCAGATAGCTCTGATTTAGAGCTGCTGCACGTGGTAGTCAGGTACGTGCCTGCACATTGGAGAGCAGACAGTATAAAGGCTGTTTAAGAGAACTTGAATGGTGTCTGGAATAAGAATCAAAGGACTTAAATGGTTTCCTTAAAATCGAGTGTGGTATTATCCTATTGTTTCTTCAAATAGAATGTTTATTAATTTAAGAATTTATTAATTGAAATGGGCTAGCCATGTAATAGCATGCCAAGCTCAATGGGAGCAGACATGGGATTTCATATGTCTCACTGGTTGGTTGCAGCGAAGTGAAATAAATTTGGCAATGGCTTAATAGACCAATAGAAGTAAATTTCTGTAAGCCCATTCTTTTTACTGTGTTTTATGTTCTGCTTTCACTCCTTGCCTTATGAAGGGGAAACTTGAAATACCAAGGAATAAAAATATCTATGAGCTGCCATTAAGATACTTAAATTCCATTTTTCTCAATCATTTATGCTGAAATAAAGATTTTCCTTCTCTTCAGTAGATTTCTAAGAAATGTAATTAAGAGGTGTTGTACATATTAATACATCTAACTTTCAGATTCCTATTCCTTAATTTCTACCTCTCTCACTAAATCCATTGCAATCAGTATCGTAAGGGCAAAATTGCCGTTCTTAGCCAATGTCCCACATCTATTTCCTGAGGCATATTCTATAAGTCATGAGATCTAGAAACTTTCTAGCCTTCTTAATGATCAGAACAATTGTTGTGTCACCATGCAGCTTGTTCACTGTCCAAATCATACACTCCTGCCTGTGACTACTGCTTCTTCCACGTTAGAAGCTGTGAGCTGTATCTGTTCCAAAGTGTCAGCGCAGTGTTAGGACAGCATGGCGTTATTCACCTCAGTTGTAAAAGTCTGTGTTCCACATTTTCACAAAGAAGAAAGCCTCCAAGCTTTCTTTGAAGCGAGTTTTACTGTTAACCACTCTACTAAATTATTGGCTTCTTTTATATAGTGACGTGGAAGAGAAGTTTAACTTTGGAGAAAACGTGCTTATACTGTTTACAAACAGCCAGTCAGGAGCTCCAGTAGATACATAAACATTCATCTTTAAAGTTTTTACCAATAACATGTCATGGTTCTGCAGCTGTCGCTTGTATGACTATTTCCTTAGTTCAAACTTCTAGTACGATCATGACTTCTGATAACACAGAGGTGAGAGAGTTGTGCATTCAGCTATACAAGCATCTAGGAATAAATGATATTTGGCATTACTTCCTAGGTATTCATTCAACAAAGAGCAAAAAGGTTCAAAACAGCTTGCATCCTCGAGTATTTCTCAGAATTCAGGCTGCTTTAAATATTTAGCTCTAGATCTCCAATTCTGAAGTGCATTTACTCCAATTTTTATAAACATGTTTGTCATCTGTTTCCATAGTTGGGACAGAGAATGAAACACGTTTACGTGGCATTCAGTTATTTTTATCCTACATAAAGAGGAACTCAAGTAACTCTCATCAAGCAGTCTAGGTAGTTTGGGTCATTGCCCTGTTTGAAACATGCTCTTTTCAAGGCTAGCATTGTCAAGTTTGTTCTGTCATCACTGACATTTATTGAGAAAACAGGTTTGCTGGAAGCACAAATCGAGCACAAGTAATATCTGTCTATAAATGTTCATCTTAAAAGAGGGACCCTGGCACACTAAAGCACTATACTTATCCGTTATTCCAAAATGGCTAATTATTTGTTATGCACTTGAGAAAAGGATGGTAAAATGGGGATTTTCTGCAGTAGATTATGTGTTTGGTTTGCTTGAAATAAAAATGTAGGAAAATATCTGTAGAGTAGTCTTTAAAAAAACGTATACTTTAAAATCCAGATGATGGATAGCTTCTAGTCTAGAGATGAAGTTTCATGTATATGTTTATTGACAGAAACCTAACCTACTTCTATTACATATTCTTGTCAAGACTAGGGGGATGGGGGGGATCAGAGTTTTCATAAATCTCATGTGGCACGTTTCCCTCTCACCGGTGTTGAAAGTACTTATCTTCCAGGCAAAAATACAGTACTAGATAGGCAGTTCAAGAAGAGTCTCATATTTTTGAGGTAGAAATATAGTTGTTTTGAAGTATCACACTGCTGGCATTTTGTTTTCTTTTAGTCATTTTGGCAGCCGGTGTAGCTATTAAAGGTCAGCTCAGTCACAGAAGCGCTTTAAACTCACTAAATATTTGAAAACTAATAAAGGTTTGATTTTTATTCAGTGTTTACCATTTAGGTGACTGTATTTTTCTCATACATTTACAGTTTGGGTTTTTTTACCTTGGAGTCATGTTATCAGGATACCAGTCAGATAAGCTTTCCCTGGTTTTGTTTCTGGGTGAAGTCTTGTGGAAAAAAATGTAAGCACTGTTCTGGAATTGCAGCTCCTTTTGGGTCACTCAGATTCTGCTGTCTGCCACCATTCATCTTACAGAACACAGTTTCCTAGGAAAGGCCTTTTCAGACTTGCTCCTTTAGATGAGAGTCATTACTGAAACGAGGGCACATGGTAGATTTTGACCCTTCTATAAGAGTTGAAGATGTTTAGTCTTGTCGAGATATTTGAGTTAAATTAACCATATAGCAGAGTGGCTTTTTTGGTCTTGCAACTCCAGTAATCATCGATGGCTACAAGATATACTAAGATGTTAGTCCTCTTTCACACAGATTAAAAGTACTTCTTTCAGAAAAAACTTAGTTCAGTTCTAAAGATGCATAAGAAAGTACTGAGGATTCCAGTCCTCCAGCTCCAAAATAGAGAGCTGCTGTCCTCTGCTACCAGACACCTGGCATTAACATGGCATGGCTCAACTTCGAGAAATGTCTGAAATGAGGATGCTGCCTGTCGATGATTCATTCCCTCTGTACAACAGATAGCTGGACAGTCAGAGGGTACTGTATGTTGCTTTTTGTAAGAAGCATCCTGACTTTGTTCTTCACCACTGCATTAGCATTGCTCTCAGCAGGCAGTTGCTTTCCCTGGAGGTGTCAGAAGCTTGCCTGCAACAAGAGCAAACACAAGCCCAAGGTTGGTAGGCAGATTACTGCAGTGTTTTCACTAATGCATGACTGTCTGATGTGTACATTAATTGTATTGCAAGTGAAGGAGTTTCTGTGGGACCAGGATGATTGCAACAATTAAGCTATGTATGTTGATCACTTAACAAATGGCCATCACTTCAGTATGTTAATGTAAAACTGGGAGAGGATGAACGCAGATGCTGTTATTATTATTGTAGCAGGCAGTCAACTTGTCCTTTAAGCCAGCAGGCTCTGAAAGTATATTTATTGGACAGCAGTGTGAAACATGTGGTCTCCAAAGATAACAATATACCGGGAGAAGTTTCAGTCAAAACAAAATGTAAGGTGTAGCAGAAAGGAGAGCTCATTTTGCATAGATGTCCAGAGATCTTGTAATCTAATCTTTATTTCCTGTGGCAGTCTGACATTCCTATTAATATTTTGTCTTTAAATAATCTAACATTATTCCTTCAGTGTATTCGGCAGTTCGTTTGGATTGGGGTAATTTGTGACCGTCTTTAAGATAATGACCGTAGCTTCCACGTAACTGGCACCATGCACATAATATGATTTGGAATCATAGATCACAAGGTCAATCCAAACACCAAACATCTTCATTTCTTTCTGTGTGTGTAAGTATTACCATGCATTTTTTGGTCTAATATTTTTTGGAGTAATAAGTCCTGACATGTCTCTACAAGTACCTTCAGGGCAGTTGGGGCCAGGCTTTTCTCCCAGACAGCTAGTGGTAGGATGAGAGGGCATGGCCTGAAGCTGCACCAGATGAGGTTTAGGTTGGATGTTAGGGAGCACTTCCTCATGGAAAGGGGAATCAGACATTGGAATGGACTGCCCAGGGAGGTGGTGGAGTCTCCATTCCTGGAGGCGTTTAAGGAAGACTGGATGTGGCACTTAGTGCCATGGTCTAGGCTGTGGTGATGTTAGGTTGCAGGAGATAAATGGAACATTTTGATTAACGTAATCAAAAACTGAACAATTTATTGAAGCCGGCAGAAGCTTTTATACCTTTTTACTTATTTTTATTAATAATTCTTACTATGATTGCTATGTGTATATGCCTTACAGATAGTTGGTTTACTTATGATTGGTTAACATGTGTGTAAAAGCAACAGTCACACACTCTTGGAACTTTCCGGAGCTTCACTCTTCCCACCCGTGAGTTATCTTTCTGTCTTCTTTCTCATACCACAATGTTCCTTCGTGAAACTTTGTTGTAACTTTCCAAGTCCTTGAGCCTGTGCAAGACTGCAGGGCTAACTATGGTCTTTGTTCCACATAGAGGTAGTTTGGATCACTCACATGTCCATTTTCCAGTAAATAAATAATAACCCACACTGGGTCATAGGCTGGACTTGATGATCTTAGAAGTCTTTTCTGGCCTAAATAGTTCTGTGATTCTTTTTTCTGTTGAAACATTTTTACTATTCCATTTTGAACAATATTACTGAATTTTCATTCCACCTGTAACTTTTTCACGACTTCCAGAAATTTTCTTCTGCATAATCATGGATGTTTTCCTGAGTTTTCTGTATGAAAGTAGAAGCTAAAAGCAATGATCAGTTCAACAGATTTTCAAGAGCTACTGTTTCCTGTGTTGAATTTTGACATGGGGGATGTGCTTTCTCTCTCTCTCCATTAGTTTTTTCACAATGACCATCAGATTCCAATTTCAGTCACATGAAACAGTGAATACATTCTTGATCTTATTTCAGTCATCTCTGGCTAAACCACCCTGATTTGTCTGTTGTCTTCCTGTCCCTTTTCCCTGCATTGTTTTGCTGTTATTTTTTGTCTTCTTCAGTATATTTTTTAATTTAAAAATGCTTTCCCACTGAAGCCCATTTCTGCCTGTAGTTTTGTGTGTCCTCAAACTTTAAAGCAGCGTCTGAAACAGGACTTCTAGCCGAAACCTCCTCATAATCCTTAGGAGATTTACTATTGACATTGGCAAGGATGGGAATCAATCTGTAATGCAGTTTAGTCTCGTCTTGCTGTTGTGTCTCATCATTAACTCGGCAGAAAGTTGTTGGATGAGAAAGCGCTTCTGCTAACAGCATGCTTCAGAGAAAAAGTGTGAACCTCTGATTGTGGCCTCTGCACAGGACAGCCATGTAAAAATCAGAAATGGTCAGCACCTCATATTGAAGAACAGCTTCAGAGACCACTGTGTGCAACTCTGTGTTTCAAGGTGGGGGCTAGTAAATTTAGCTTACCTTAAATATTTATTCCCTCCATTCACTTGAGATATATAAAGCAGGAAGGTAGATAATTAAAATAGAGTCGAAATACATTTTGAGGGAAAGCAGGCTATGATTAAAACATGTGCCAATTACAACACACCAGTATACTGGTATGTGGAAAAGAACTTTGCAACGTAAAGTAAAAACTATGGGCTGTCTTTACACACCCCTGCTTCATAAATACTAATCTGACCTTCTGCTTTAGCTGTAGTCAGAGGGTAAAAAGCTTAGTGAAGCAAGGCAGATCAGAGTCATGGGAAACAAGGAGCCATTATGGTTCTGTTACTGTTTGTTCCACTTAATTTCTGTAGGATTGAAGAAACCCTTTAACCATTAAAATAATCTTCAATGATGTTAGCCTAATTCACACTTCTAACTTTAATCAAAAGCTACACAAATCTTGGATAAATTTACAGAGTGAGGACAGCTTTATGAAATTGTTTTCATCGACAGAGGAATTTTCAGGTTGTATGTTTTGGTATTTCTAAAAAGAAACAAAACTAACTTCTCCCGTTCTCCCGAGCATATGCTTACTAGTCCTTATGATGGAAAGAATAAAAGCCTGACTGGTTCCCCAATTGACTTGATGAAAACAGACCTAATGGTATGAAGCATTTTCCTTGTCACCCGCTCAAGAAAACTGATGATTTAAAAGTGCTGAACTAAAATCCATTTTTTGTCAGGACACCTATAAGCAAGTTCTAGCCCAGTGATTTCACAACAATAAACACAAGGAAGAAACAAATAAAAGGTTGCCTCTGTAATAAGTGAGTGGAGAAAGCGTAGGGAGGTATTGAGTAGAAGAATCTCATTATATAAAAGCTGATTGATATCTATAGAAACCTTATCAACCTTGCAAGAAGGCTGAGAAAATAAATAGGCATAAGAAAAGTTACTGAATAGGACTCAGTACATTGTTTATAGTTAACAGGGTGATTAAAATGAAGGAGCATTTAGATTGGCCCCTCCCCTAACCTATCAACAATGAACAGAGTGTATGTATGAATTCATAAAGGGATGTGCATTTGTTTGTGGGCAAAGTTTCCATGGTAACACAGCAGAAAATCGATAAAAGAGTTGTGGTGTGATCTAAACAGTGCCTCACCTCCAGGTAAAGTTTGAAGCAGTACAAAAAACAGTAGTTATCAGCAAGCTGCAGACAGCTTGTGTAATTCAGCTGGCTACTTAATTTTATTCATGGATGACTCTAACTTCATCCTGTAAGATTGCCCTATTCTGTAACTCTAGTTTCTCCAGCAGTACAATTTAAGAATGAAATTGTTGTGCCCCATGGGGCAGGTGATAACAATTTCAATAGCCAGGAAGTAAATACAAAGGACCATGACTTGATTAGTTTAGCAGGTCTGCTGTGTTTTAATGATTTTGATCTCCATTAAATATTCTGTTTTCTATTATATAAGCTTGATCTCATTATCTGCTGAGGTTTGGAAAATAATTCATGAGTTACTCATTTATGGAATGATGTTATTTCAAGCAGAATTTCTTATTAGACTGAAAATTTAATGGATATGTTTCAAAATACAGATATAATAACCCTACATACAGTCATAAAGAAGGCAATTTTTAAACATAAGACAATCACAGAATCATAGGCGGGTTGAGGTTGGAAGGAACCTCTAGAGATCATTTGATCCAAACCCTTACTCAAGCAGGGACACCTAGAGCTGGTTGTCCCAGGACAGCATCCAGGCAGCTTTTGAGTATTTCCAAGGGTGGAGATTTCACAACAGGTCTAGGCAACTCATGTCAGTCACCCTGACAGTAAAATGCTGCATTCTGGTGTTCAGACAGAACTTTCTGTGTTTCAGTTTGTGCCTGCTGTCTCTTGTCTTGTCACCGAGAAGAGCCTGGTTCCATCTTATTTGTATCCCCCCATCAGTTCTTTGTATACATTCTGTTCTCTAGTGTTGTGTAGGCCAAACAGTCTCTTAATCATCTTGTCTGGACTGTTCTTGCTGTAAAGGTCTTCACTGAACTCTCACCAGTAGAGCCATATCTCAATTGTGCTGGGGAACCCAGAGCTGGACACAGCACTCTGAATATGTTCCAGCAGCAGTGTGTCCCTTTTGAAGTGAGGGGCCCAGAACTGGACACAATACTCCAGATGTGGTCTCACTAGTGCAGAGTAGAGGGGGAGAAGAACCTTTCTCGATCTGCTAACCACCCCCCTTCTGATCCCCCCCAGAATGTTGTTGGCCCTCTTGGCCACAAGANCCTCAATATTTCATAAACAATTGAGATATGTGCCTCTATGTCCCTGTCATCTAACCTTAAAATGATAGCTTGCCAAACTGCACTAATACTATGGTCGTCTGCTTTTGCTCAGAAAAGTCAGAAAAAATGGACAAAATCAATCACTTTGCTTGATTTATATTAACTGAGACTTTGGGGCAGCAATGAAAACTAGTGTTTAAGATCAGATGTCCACACATGTGGCATAGCATGAGTCTAGCTGCAGACTCTTGTTGTTTTAGAACGAGAAGCAGACACCTGACCACATCCAGCTGTGATGGGAGTGATCTCACAAAGCTTTGCTTCAGCTGTTTCTGCTTTCTTGCTGTCTACCAAAGGTAGTACATTCTTCTGATTTCCACCACCATCTTATTTTCTGAAAAGAAAGACAAAAACTCCAATTGACAGTAGAGTACTTCTATATCTAATTATATCCTTCACTGGGTCTCATTCCACTCATTTTGTCTCCATACCATATACTCTCACGACACCAAAATTAGAAAGACTAGTAATCTATGGAGTTACAAAGTGCCAAAAGCTCAGAAGAATGGCCTTTTCTTCACGAATGAGAAATTTTTGCTTTGTTCATGTAAAAGGTTTTTGTTGGTTTGTTTAGTTTTTTTGATGTGATGTTGATCGAAGATGCCTTTACCAACACTGGTTAGCTTTATAATGTACCTCTACCAAACGCAATCTGGTTTGATTCGGTTTGATTGCATTTGGGAGGTTATTCCTCATCTGTGGTCCTGCTACTGGGGAAAAGTTACCTCTCTCATTAGTGTATGTAGTAGAGACTTTGATATGAGCACTAATGCAAAGAAAAGGAAAATTATAGAATTACAGACCTAGCAGGATCACCTGAAGTGATTAGCATTTGATCTCAATGACGATGCAGTATGTCACACTGAACAAAGTTCATTTCCAAACAACCTAAAACTCCAGGAATAGGGTACTTAAAATTGAATTCTCCTTATCCATTTACTGAAAGAAAAGCATAACACAGGAAAAAGCAGTCTGTAGATACAGAAGAGCTTTCTATGAGTCTGTTTATAAGAGGGCAAACATAACAGTGTCTGAATGCAAAAGAGTGTTTTGGTAACATCCTATTTGACTTTGGAAAGTCAAGTGATGAGATGGCAGGGAGGTTTCTTATGCAGCTTGATAATAAATACCCTGCAAACAAGACAATTTTTCTTCTCATTTGTCTTCTGTTTCAGAAGCTTCATTAACTGCCTGAAGTAAATCCTCATAGCAGAACATTGCAGCACATTTTCTCTTTGCTTCTGGTATAGGAATTTACATTCATTAAGAGTCTGCTGATGAGAAACCAAGAGCAGGTCATATCTGATGAGCTAAAGGAATATATTACCAACAGACTTTCCCTCTGAGAAATGGGTAAGAGAGTGAATTGTACCTATTGAAGGTTAAAGATTTATCTCAACCCTGTAAGGTGCCTCTCTGGTAGCAAAGACCAAAAATGTGCCAATAAATAAAACGAGCAGTCCGTTGTTGACATTCTGTGTCAGATACACAAGATGGAAGATGTCATCAGAAAGAAAATACACCTCAATTGGACTTGCATTTGGGGCAGCAAGCATCAAATTCAGCTTATGTGAGATAGTAGCTGTTCTAACTACCTTTAGTAGTATGCTGGGTACAGGAGGAGGAATAGAAAATAATTACATTAAGACGTTGCTAAGTTATGATACTGTTGAAAATTTGGGGAATACTCGGGCCGCATAACACAGATCATTAGTCGAAATCAAGACAGTTGCTCTGTTAGTTACAGAATCCATTGCCATATTGTTTTGCAGAAATCCCTGTTAGAAGTAGGTAGTTAAAACTCAGCTCTGAACTTCAGGATAAGTATTAAAATTCTTGAAGGAAGTCAGTTGCAGAAAACAGTAGAATTCCAACGTGGAGATCAGAAAGCCTATTTCATGGGGAAAGACCCAAAATGATGAAAATATGCAGCCCTGAGAAAGAAGTGAGGGCTCAATTACAGGGTTATAAGGTGAATGCAAGTGCTTCAGAAAAGACCTGCTCAGATTAAGGATGACAAAGCAGAAGACTGAATGGTGATAGGTTGAGAACTGACAGTAAAAGGAAAATTTCACAGAGCACAAAGGGAAACGGTGAAAATTTAAGATTAAGTATTTAGTATATGCTACTGGCAGGTGAGCAATGCCATGCAGAGGGCTAAATCTGCAACACTGGTGTCTTAAGGGAAAGCGGGAAGTACTTTGGTAAGTTCTTCCAACTTTTAATGAAGTATCAAAAGATCAACTGAGCACTTCCTGGCAACTCATTCAGAAAATAATTTGGCTGACTGTGCATAAGATTAAAGAGTACAGGTCTAGTGCAGAGCTGTACCCAAGAACTGCATAAGTTAGGTAAGTCAAGTATTACTTTTGCCTTGTTCTTTCTGTGCAGTCAGGTTTGCCAAAAGTGAATACTATCTGCTGTGAATAAAAAAATGCTGCACATATATAGGCAGATTTTCCCAAAGAGTCCCTATAAAGACTGTGTGTGGAAGCTGCTTTTACGTATGAAATTTGGACAGAGTTATGGAAAAAGACCAGTTGTCCTCTGCAGTCTCATGGAAATGAAGCACTGATACCTAACAGGCTAATTTGAACTAGAAGAGGTTATTTCCCAACAGAAAGTGGCAGTAAGATTCCAGCATTTTTTTATTAGATGCCTGGCAAAGCTCAATCTGGAATATACAGGAAGCAAATTTTTTACTGATTAAAATAGATTTCATTAGATCTTTCTTGCCAAGATGTGACAGAAGAACTTGCGTATTAAGTTTCACTTTACTAACTCCATTGATGTTCAGCCTTAGTGTCTTAGGAAGCAGCCATATCAGTGTGAGCTCTCTCAGAACGGGCATTTCGCTAAAAGACATTCCTGTCAGGTCTAAAGTTGTTTGCTGAGTTTGCTTTATTGATGTTATGTAGTAGTTACATTTTGTTCTCTGCAATTAAGCCCCAAAACTTCATGCAGTAGTTTCATTTGGACCTCGCCCAAGAGCTTCTACTAGTTGGTATTGGTACTTGTTCTACAGTGCCTGGTTTTCCTAGCTTATTAATTTGTGGGTTGAGTGAAAAGGTACAATTCATGCTTCTTCCTAAGACAACTCCTACCCTTCTCCCTCTGCAATCTGGAAAGCCTCTGTGAGAGCAGCCACTGCCAAGTGTGCAAGGATTTAATCTCTCTGGTTAAGTGAATGTAAGGCTTCCGTCTTCCAGAGGTGCAAATACGGGTTTCTTTCTTGTGTTTGGATGGATGGCTTAGAAGAAGCCTGAGGCAAGAAGTCCCTAGGCATTGCTGAATTCTTTTCTATGAGGCTGTTAAACAAAATGGTAATTACTGGCCATGGATTTCAGCCATCTCTGCTGCAGGAGATACTCAACTGCCAAGAAGACTGCATATGAATGTCTCATTAGAGCTGCAGGGCCACCCCAAATCAGTGCTCCCAGATATCCATGCAGATCTTCAAGTTAGTAACTTAATGTATAGAAATTTAAATCTGAGTTTCCAACAGTGTTTTCCATGTCTGGCCATTGGTAGCTGTACACTTTTCTTGAGGTAATGTTTTCTAGTGGTGTAGAGATGGACAGTATCCTGTTAGAAAAAATGTAAGGGTGGAAAACCAGGCTTCTTGTCAAAACCATTAGCGCTTTTATACACTGTGAGCACCCTAAATATTGAATGAGCTCAATAGGTATTGATATTCCTTCAAGCCTTTCCTGGCTTAAGCCCTTAAATACTTTTATAATTTGTTAAATGTGAAAAGCCATCTCTGCAGCCGGTCGAACATTTGGTCCTTTAGGGCTTTTCATTTTGTTATGTTACTAGCCTTTGCTGAATAATTGAAACATTACATTTAGTCATCAGATGCATGGATTGCTTACAGGCTTCACTGTAAACGGTGTGTATTTATTTAACAAAACATTATTTTCATCAGTATATTTAAAACTGCAGGAAAATTTATTCTTGGTACTTAGCATAAATTGAGTAGTTGAGTGCCCTCTTTTTGTGGACAGTTTTGTGCATTCATCACTCTTATTTCAATGGTTTTAATGGAGCTTCATCCTTTTGCTGTTTCTGTGGTTTATGTAAGTGAATTAAAAAGGTATGCCTCCCGTTTTTCAATTGAGAAATGCCTTGGTTTTCAAGTGAAATTTATAAGCCATTGGTTTCAACATCATTAATGAGATTTCAAAGGCTGAAGTAAAGCGTGGGGCTATGATTTCTTAAGAGCCAATGTGCTTCCCACCACAGAGAAACTTATCTAATGAAAGTCAAACAATGATCCTTCTAAGTTGTCTGTTCCAGTATTTTTAAGTATCTTGATGTAACCACATTAATGTCTATAAATATGTGAGGGGTGGGTGTCAGGAGGATGGAGCCAGGCTCTTCACAAGGTCATCTGCTGATAGAACAAGGGACAACGGGTGCAAGCTGGAACAGAGGAGGTTCCATATCAATATGAGAAGGAACTTCTTCCCAGGGAGGGTAATGGAGCATTGGAACAGGCTGCCCAAGGGGGTTGTAGAGTCTCCTTCTCTGGAGACGTTCCAGACCTGCTTGGATGTGTTCCTGTGCAACTTGGTCTAGATGATCCTGCTGTGGCAGGGGGATTGGACTAGATGATCTTTTGAGGACCTTTCCGATCCCTAATGATTGTGTGATTCTAATCATAGATACTGATTTCTGAGGATTTTGCTTTTTCTTTGTTCTTTTTCTCACTTCTTTTGTGCTTTATCCAATGTTAAAAGTTCAAGTCCCAAAAGTTCATACCTTGATTTGTAAATAAGAAGAAGCTCTTCAGGTGTGTCTTTTCTAGTGTCAGAAGCATATTATCAGTCACTGTTGAGAAAGATGGTCAAGCTGTTCCAGACCTGACAGTCACGTAATTACAGTGTAGGAAGAGGGCACTGTCCTTGGGATAACAGAGCTGCTTGTACTCCAGTAATGTGAAGTAATGAAGCTTTTCTTTTGGTGTTGCTGCTGGCTTAGTTCTCTGCCCCTTGGTAGGAAGAATGTGAAGCAGATAAAGTGGTCGGGGCACAGCACATTGGCTGAGGATGTGATTTTCCATCACTTTGGTGTGTTCATGAAGCAAGCTTAAGATCTGAGAAATTGAATTTCAATGGACAAGTGTAAGTCCAGTCTTGGGGGCAAAAAGACTTTGAAATTAATATCATTAGTGTCAGATTGGTCACCACCCCTTTAAGGATATAAACGCACAGTGGGCTTTTATTTTGGTGTAAGCTAAGGGTCTGGTGCCAACCACCTGTATTGTGTGCAAAGGGAAGGCAGTCCTGTCCAGTGATGAGGATTTCAAGGCTTTTTACTCAAAAAGTAGTAAGGGGAAAGATTTAACTTGTAATACCAACAAGGATTTCCTCAAACAGCTTCAGAGAAAGCAACCAGCCACGGTACTGTGGTGACTGCTGTTTGGGTTTGGCCTCTTTGTATTTGGCCTCTGCCAGACCCATATTATTTCACACTTTTCCTTGGGCAGCTGCAAAAGAAAAGGCAGCAACAACAACATGGATCTGTGTGTAACTGCACACGTAATGTGGAATACCTTATCAAGGTTTCTTGCGTTTAGATCTTTGCTGGTCTTAGTTGACATCTTACAGTATTTGCCTGAGCTCACATGAATGAAGCCAATTTAAGTAAAATTGGTCACATTGGTAAAAATCCTCAATAGTGATTTTTTTGAGGTGTTGCCCACTCAGCAGAATGCCAGATTTTGTGTGGAGAGGAAGAAGCTGTAGTTAAATTTAATCTGCAAAAATAGAAAGTGGGCAGTAAAGTGTGAATTTAGGGACAGAAATAGTAATTTTCTTGAAAATCCCTGTTGAATTTGCATCTTATGCAGCATTTCACATGACAAGAGAAGAGACTTGATGAAACCATTTATAAACTGCCTTTCCCTGAGCAGTGCAACAAAGGCAACAGGCATAAGTATAGCTCAGGAGACACTATCCCTCACCCTTCTAGTCCATCATTATCACAAAGTATGGTGCTAGTAGGCTTGACCTGATTAGTTTTTCAGTCTGTTGTTCTTGTTGATTAGATGTGTCCCAACTACTATCTTCTCTCCCAAGAAAAAATATTATTCTATCACGCTGTATGCCAGTGTAAATCACACTCAAAGTTTTCCTTCTGTCGCTTTGATTGATACAGGAAGTTACATGGCATCTTTATCTTCCACACTGCCTTCCTGACTGATACTGTACAAGAAAGTCAGGATGCACATGATGCTACTACATCTGTTAAGATCAACAGTCACTGTGCTGCTCTTGATCATTTCCTAGTGTTGCTTTCTTCATCAGCAGTCACTGAGTTTAGAAAGCTGTGCTCTGGCAGTGTCAGAAATCACTACATGTTCGCTACTCACTGCTGTAGTGATTGACCTATGTCATCAGAGTACGGAGGAAGCTGTGTCTGATTCCTTACTCTGTTTTTCCAGTAGTAGCCCACTGAGTGCTGTGACTTTTGTGGAATAGCCAAGTGTGGAAGAAGCCCTAGGTATTTGATTTGCATACCCCTTCTGACTATTATTAGTTTCCTGTGGTATTAAAATCGTTGCAGTCCCATCAGAAGAAAAAGCATCAAAGAGAGAATTGCATAGTCTCCTGCAGTGACCTTGAAGGGAAAAGGCCTGTGGCTTTAAAAATAAGGTAGTCCAGATACTGCTGGAGAGCATGATATCATGTTATGGTGAGGACTGACCATCACATCAGAGAGGATGGATTCCCAGTTGTGTGAGCACATTTTCAAAGAATATGTAGTACCTGCGTTCAGCTTGGTCTTCTCTCATGAGGATAGCTATGGTTTTAACTATATATAACGCATGTTCCAATATTGCTATGTACAGGACAAATAAATAATAGTATTACAAATAACCTTTTTAAACTTCCTTTTAAAAGCAGTAGCAGCACCAAGTAATATGGGTTGTATAGGAAGAATGCTTTTCAGGAAATAATAGTGCAAAGTCAAGAGGCAGTTTGCTCAGGAAATACGAGTATCTGCATGACCTTATCCTACTTTTTCTTCCCCCCTTGAAACCTTTGCTTCCTGAAGGAAGGATTACCACTTCAAGCTGTTGCTTTTTTCCACTCACTATCATTGGGTGTACTGCAATGTATGCAACACCACCCTGTTGTTTTCAGTCACTTGGACACAGTATTCATGTCTGCATCCTTTCCTGGCCTAAAATCTTTTAAAGCCAGTCCACAGACCCCTTGTTCAATCTCCAGCTCACAGAAATGCTGGCTTATTATCTGATTGTCTTGTAACTGACTTGGTGTGGCACGTGAGAAAGACAATTAATTTCTCCATAACCAGGAATTAGTTGCCATACCAATGGTAACTTGTGAAAATTCAGGTATTACATTTGGACAAGAGTAAAAATAGTAATGAGTTCCCTAATAAAGCCATCACATCCATGACAGCAGCCAGAAGGATGCCAAACTATATGTCTATAAGCGTTCAAGGGAATTAAATAGAACCAGAACCTTTTTGGTACAGACTGAATAAAGTGAAAAAATTAATGGGTTTTCCCATTTTAACTCTGCTGCTATTCTTGACCTTCACTAACAAAACCAACTGTGAGTGCAGGTGGTAGCTGAAAGCAGCTTTGATCCTACATTTGTCTGTGCATGCCTTTACATAATCTTTCAGGAACTTAATTTCTTAGAAAATTAACAGAATGCATCTCGCCTTCTGAGATTTCATGGGAGGCAAGATTTTCTTCTTGCATCTTGATGATTTAATCCTTTTTTCCCCTTGTAATCTTAATTCAAAGGACAGTGGGTAAAATACTCATGGAAAAAAACCTGTCACCACTCTTATTGCTGTCGTCTGTTGGGAAGAAGGCCTATTGTGACTTATGTAGCAAAGAGACATTTTCCACCAGAAGCATGCTGAAGCAGCCTTATGCTCATTACAGATACCATCTGTCTAAGATCTCGTGCAGTAACAGTGGTCTTCTAGTTTCCCTGCCATAACTTCTATCTTTTGGATGGGGGTGATGAGTCACAGGGCTACAGTCACTTCACCAGCTTCTAATGATGAAAAGAATGAATATGTTTTCTTTGAGTAGGACCTAAATGGCTTTTTCTTGGCAAATACCATCCTGCCACATGTGATGATTACTTTTAGAAGTCTAAACACAATCGTGTTGTACCCTGCACTTTGGTTTAGGAAGCAGAGATCACTGCTTACGTACCCTGTAATTACATGGTATTTACCACAGATACCCTACTGCTGTTTGTAACTTACCATATGATTGAGTGAGAACATCTATCACCAAGTGAAATGTCTGTTCCACGTTATGTCTTCCACACAATAAGAAGAACAATATAGTGACCCGAGTTCTTAGAGTAACCCTTTTAAAATTAAGTTTTTGTCTAGTTTCGGCTAAAGGAATTTCCTTTTTACTTCTTGTGACTCCACCTCCAGTAGTCACATCTGAGCTCATCACGTGATGGTTGGAAGACTTACAGAAAGCACTTTCCATCTCTGTCATTCATCCAGAGTTTCAGACCATATAGCATACTGAATTTATTAAAACCGAACCAGTCATCTGCAAGGGTCTGAACAGCATGAATCATGTCTGTTTTCATACCTACTTTCCTGAAGCCTAGAAACAGAAACCCAGTCTGATGCTTGTCTTAGTACATCCTCCCTTGTGTTTTGAGGCATTGGGGTAGAATTTAGCCATTAAAGGTGTCTGTCTAGCAGGGCTAGTGCTGGTATATGATGAAGTGTCCAGACAACCCAACACAACATGTACATCCCGCTCAGGACTCTGCATCTTACCCTGTTAAAAATGCATTACAAATAGAGGCACGAGACTTGGCAGAACTGTATTTACTAAAGGTGCTTGCGGTGATTTCAGGTCAGTTTAGCTTCCTACTCTTAGCTTTTTATGCCTTTGACTAGTGAATACTAAACAGCACAACTACATGCCACCAGCTGGCTTACTGTGAACTACTTCCACATTTCTGACTGTAAGAAACAGATTACTACAGGTCTGAGGTCTTCAGAGGGAAGGATTAATTCCCTCATGCTCCTAAACCTCCCAACACTGGCTCACGCTGCCAAGGTTCTTTCTCTTATTTTCTTTAAGGGGCAGCCTGTATTTTAAAAATATTACTTGAATGGGAATGAAAGATTTTCCCTTTTTTTCTTTTTATGGCCACTTTTCCCCTTGGAGCCCTTATTCACACACACAGACACTATTTTTAAAGTTGAAACCATACAGCTGTTACTTTTACTGCAATTTTTGTCTTCAGAGTTGAGGCTAGCATGCTTCTCAGGGCAGAAATTTATCAACAGGTTCAAACTGGTACTGATTTTTTTTTCCCATTCATCCTTTTTGGTTGGATTATTAAAACCTCAGGCTTTGGAATTGTGATGCAGTTCATATTGAAATTCTGTAAAAAAATGAAATATAATAAAGGAGCACCTTATCCAGGCCATATTGGCCTTTATCAGGGGGAAATTGGACCATTTTCCCACCTGTTTGCCCAAGTTTTGGTGCTGTGCTTTGACATACAGATGAATACCATGTTTCCATGTAGTGTAATTTGCTTTAATGTAAACTAGTACAGCAAAAGAGAAGAAACACGAGGGGATAACTAATGATACCAGAACTAATGAGACATAATTTCCATCTTCTAAATAGTGGAATTAATGTATTCTAATTTTTTGTCACATTTCTACTCATTCTCTCTGGTTCTGCTTGTGTTACTCTAAGCCCCATCTAGTCCACAGATTCAGTCCGTAACTGAATGATAGAAACATTACATTTTACCATGCTGAAAGGCAGATGAGGAACAGAAGCTAGGTGAGTGTGTGTGGATAAATTCTTTGCCATTAAGATACAGCATAGAAATTTCATAGAATCATTAGGGTTCGGAAGGCGCCTCAAAAGTCCAATCCCCTGCCACAGCAGGATCACCTAGACCAAGCTGCACAGAAACATATCCAGGAGGGTCTTAAACATCTCCAGAGAAGGAGACTCCAGAACCCCCTGGGCAGCCTGTTCACCCTCTCTGTGATGAAGCACCTTTTCCCTAACTGTTTTGCCTAACTGACTTGCTCCGTTACCCTCACTTGAAAGAAGCTTGCACCCATTGCCCCTTGTCCTGCCACTAGACAACTTTGAGAACAGCCTGGCTCCATCCTCCTGACACCCACCCCTCACATATTTATAAACATGAATGAGGTCCCCCCTCAGCCTCCTCTTCTCCACGCACAAGAGACCCAGCTCCCTCACCCTTTCCTCATAAGGGAATTGTTCTTCTTCCTTCAGCAGCTGAAGATATAGCCCAAACTGATAGGGAGGTAATGAATGGATAAAGGATTCAATGAAAAAAGGAATCCCAATTTGGTGGCTTCAGATTCAGGATACAGTGTGTTAGAATTCTAAGTCTTGATTTCCTTGCTTGCTGTCCATTCCTCTTCACCTCTCCACCCTGTCCCACCCTGCCCACACAACCTGTCCTAGAATCATAGAATCTGTTTAGGTTGAAAAAGACCTTTAAGATCATCAAGTCCTGTGGTTACCCTGGCTGTACCAAGCACCCTACTAAACCACATCTTGTGAGCTCTACACAACATTTAACTATGCCCAGGAGTGAAAATTCAGCCACCAACCTGAGCAGCCTGTTCCAGTGCCTGATCCTTTCAATGAAGAATCTTCTCGTAACGTCTAACCTAAACTTCCCCTGGTGCAACTTGAAGCCATTTCCTCTTGTCTCTCTAGTACAGTCAGAATTAGAGCAAAACTCACATCTTTGTCAAAATCGTTTCTTTTGAGTTGGGTTGTATATATTTTTGCCTCAGAGTAGGTATCCCTCATTGAAAGCATTATCCTCCTAGGGCTTCATGAAGGGGGGAAAGGTCTGAGGAGTGGTGGACACAGTTCTGGTCTACAGGATGAACTCACAGAAGGGCCAGAGATATTTGCTTTTCCCTTACAATGTCTGCATTAGAGGATGTAAAGTTGAACTAGAAACCAGAGTAACATTCTTATGCACACCCAGACTTTAACTGAGAAACTTGTGTGAACAAGAACCTCCTGCTGAAGAGACGCATTACCTTGCTCCTGTGCAGGCCAAGTTGCACATGAACACCTACCAGCCTCTATCTTGTTCTTTTGAGTGAGTTCACTGCTGACTAGTCCTGTTTGAAGAAAACCCATACCACCTCCCTCTCTAAACTCCGTGTCCATCACAAACAAATACGGTGGGCAAATAAGGAATAGGCAAGCAAGTAGCTGTGGCATAATGTTAGCAGTGGGAGAAGACTGAGCTAATTTGAATTCCCTTCTGTAACTAGCTTACATACATCAATTGCATGTCATTTTAGTGTTAGTTTTCATGTATATGTCAAATGTGATTTGATGGTTTCTCTCTCTGAGACTGTTTTAATGATTCTTACTAGCTTCTGTGGTCTTCTCTGACATGCTGCAGGATATTTTTTACATGGTAGAAGTATGTGTCTGTTATATACATAGGATTACCTGTAGTAGTTTAGAAAAGATTAATAGAAGTAATACAATAGCATTGCATAATGGGTGTGGAAGTAACTTAATACTTAATAATCCTAAAGTTATATTTCGGATAACATTACTTAACAGTAGAAACCAAGTTATTCAGCAATTTCTTTCTGTAATTATTCAATTTTAAGTGGACTTTTTAAAAATCTTAAAAATAGTCGTTTATTCTTCCACAACCTAGTTAGATGGCATTCAGCTTATCTTCTGAACTCTATCATTTGTATGCTTAGTGATTTGTTTAAAACTTTGGAGAATGATGATGTAGACATTAACAGAAAGTATTTCACTTTTCATTAGATTCACGTGACTCAGAGTTATCCGGGTAAGAAACAGCTTTATGCATTAGAATTAAAGTTAGAATAAACATGGCAAGAAGAAAAGCTTTTTAAAGTTATTAGACTCTGGACTCTTACAGGAGGAGAAAGACAAAGCAGCAAAACTAAAACCAGGCTGTATTGATACCACAAGAGTTTGAATCAAAGATGAACCTTTTTATTTATTGTTCTCAAACATTAAGAACACAGTTTCTTAAGTTCCATCCAAGCTGTTTTGTTGATGAAAAGAGCTGTTCAGGCATGAAGATATTTTACCTAACCAGCAGAAGAGACACTTATGTCAGAAATAGATTGCAAAATTAGAATTCCCCCAAACCTCATCCTAGCATTTAGGAGCACCAAAGTTACTGCAGTGACACAGCTGCTGAGGTATTTGGGCCAAACGAGATAATCCTCCCACCAACCTCTTTTCCCTGTTTCCGGCCTGTCTAGGAACTGCACTGGTCTTTGTCTGACCTCTGCTGAGAGGCACTTGGGAGCTATCACAGGACTGTATCTCACTTAGTAGATACAGTATTTCATTGCTCTATCCAAGAGGAACTTTATCAGAGAGGAACTGATGCAAGTCATTAGACTCTAGATGACCTTTGGAATTGTTTCTCCTGAATCTGAGAGCATTCACAATTAGAGACATTAAAAGTATGAGTACAGATACTTCTATCAAATTAAATTTGCACATTCATTGCAGTCCAATGTAGTGCCCTTACTTAAAAGTGCTTTTATAATCATTAGGGATGGGAAGGGACCTCAAATATCACCAAGTCCAATCCCCCTGCCACAGCCGGATCACCTAGACCAAGTCACACCAGAACATCTCCAGGCGGGTCTTGAATGTCTCCAGAGAAGGAGACTCCACAACCCCCCTGGGGGCAGCCTGTTCCAATGATCTGTTACCCTCACTGTGAAGTAGGTCACAGAACAGAACAGGTGGGAAACGACCTGGAAAGATCATCTAGTCCAATCCCCCTGCCACAGCAGGATCACCCAGACCAAGTCCAGATGGGTTTCAAATGTCTCCACAAAATCCCAGGGCAGCCCCCCCCAGTGCCCCGTCACCCTCACTGGGAAGAAGTTACAGAGTCCGTCAGGGTTGGAAGGGACCACAGGATCATCCAGTTCCACCCCCCCTGCCATGGGCAGGGACACCCCACCCTAGAGCGGGCTGGCCAGAGTCTCATCCATCCCGGCCTTTAAACACCTCCAGGGATGGGACCCCAACCACCTCCTTGGTCAACTCATTCCAGGCTCTTCCCACTCTCACGGTGAAGAACCTCCTCCTTACATTAAGTCCAGATCTCCCCATCTCTAGCTTTGCGCCATTCCCCCTGGTTCTGTCGGTACCTGAGACCCTAAAAAGCCCCTCCCCAGCATTTTGTATCCCCTTCAGATCCTGGAGGCCACAATAAGGTCACCTCGGAGCCTTCTCTTCTCCAGTCTGAGCAGCCCGAACTCTCTCAGTCTGGTCTCACAGGGGAGGTGCTCCAGTCCTCTGATCATCCTTCTTCCTGTACTCGTCGTAGTGACACCCTCCCAACCTCCTGACAAGGAATGCATTGTGGCATGTCAAAAGAAAAAACCTCTGCTGGAAAACTTTCATAATCCCCTAGATCCCACTGCTGAATTGAGTACGATATTCATCAGAATGCCTTGCATTTCACCAGATCGTATACTCTGCACGACACCCCTGAGTAGCAGGGATACTAAAGCAAGCTGGGAAATTCACTGGCATTTACTCAATGACAGACCTTACACATTCTCAATTTTTCCAGGTAATGCTTTCAGCATTAACACAGCAGCAGAAAAAAATAATGGTGAAAAACTTGTCTTCTGGCCTTTAAATATCTACATAAGATAATACGGAAGGGCAGCCAAGAGTATGGGGACTCTGGCTGACTTTTCTCTCCTGCGCAGACACACGAGGCATTGTAAGGTTTTGCAATTAAGAATCTATGTTATGCTTATGCCTTCTGGGGTTTAGCTTTCAGAAAGAAGGCTGAAAGAAGGAATAGGTTGGCGCAGTCAATCTAGACAAGCAAGAGCAAAGCCCAAAAAATATGTGTAATCTGTCTCTAATTCGATTTCCCAGAAGGCTGGAAAAAATCTAAAATACCGTGAGACTGATTCTTTTTTACACTGATCTTGAAAGCCCATTAAGGTATTTAACTTTCACGGGTTGTCTGAGGGATCTGGAGTTGCTGTTATCCTTTTGTTTAATTACTTTGTAATCTTCATGCAATTACAGTGATGATAAAACATTCTTCCACAGGCATAACAATAAATTAGCCATCTGGGGATAAATGACTTTACTTAAAGCTTACTTGACTGAGTTATCAACGAAATACTAGTATGGCTATAGAGGAGAAGGCATGAAAGCAAGTAACATGTGTTTCTAGAATTCAGCATTCCAGTATGGCTCAGGGGACATAACACATTTTGATCATGAAATACCTGGTGGATAAATACCAAAAAAGACACAGGCAAAACACGTTCTACACAGTTGACGAATACACAGTGGAGGGTTCTGTGGGATGTGCTTTGCACACCTACTCCATATTTGTTAGCCTCAGCAGATAAATACGTGAGCAGTGCTATTCTTGTTATGTTTTATTTCCCACATGATGATTCTTGCCATTTTCCTATTGAATGTACAAGTGTCTTTTGAGTCCTGTGTAGTTTAATTTCAGAAACAAGAAGAGATTCATCATGTTTTTACTGTTACTGCAGAAGAGATGAAAAGAACATAAAATGAAAATAGGTTCTAAGACAGAAACAGCAAGATGGAGAACAAGAAGCATCCTGAAAATAAAATTCAAGTCAAGATTTTGAGGCTGTTCACAGCAGGTGCTGTTAAAAAATTTACTAAGAAATAGCATCCCATGAGCTTTCAACTGAAAGGAAAACTTGGAGCTCTGACTTTTCCCAATGGATGTATCAAATGTGATCACAAAATGTTGAAATACATTTTCAACATACACTTCAAAGTGGAAAAACAATGTGACAGCTTTACAGACGGAGATAATATTAGCAGTTGATAAAGATTAAATGCTGTGTTTCTGATTAAGTAGGAGCTCTGCTTATTTTCATTTCTGTGGTGTTGGTTATAATTGCACACTAGGGTAAATTCAATGAGTGGAATTACACTCAGGTAATAACTATTTCAAAAATACATTTATGCAGTGTCAGTCCAAACAAAGGTCTTCTAACATAATAAGAAGGTGCATCTGAAGTAGTAATGTTTTATCACCCTGGAGAAGAGTAGCTGCAACAAAAGGGCTTCCACTTAGAACAATTATATTTTTTACAAAGAGGTAAGCAGGAGGAGTTGCTGATGTTTGTGGAAGAGTCTTTTACGGGACGCATCTAGTCTCCGAAGTCTCATTTACAGGTAGCTCAAAATGTAATTTATTCTGTTGTGTGGACAGAGCAGAGGTTCTTGCAGATTAGATTTTGTGTGCTGCAGTTGCAACGAGTTTTCCTGAATTGCTAATGAATGAAAAGATGTCAGGATTTTATTAGGTACTAATTTTTAATGAAGCTTTGTTTACAAAAAACTTAGAAGTCAATGACTGCTTTGAGTACCAGTTGGCTACAGGGTGGTATTTTCCAGTGGTAGAACAAGCTGGAATTCTCTAATGCTTTGAATACACAAATGCATATCTTCTTGAGTTATGCACATCTTATATTAATCTCAGCTGATGGTTGTAAGTGCTGAAGAAACAACTCTCCTAAATTGTTCTGACCTTCCTACCGGGAGGGGAAAGCTTAGTTAGTTGTGCTGAAGGCAAAGCCATAGCTTTCCCGAGCAGTAGCGAAGTTCTCCAGCATTTTCCTAAAGAAAGAGTGCTTTAAGGAATATTTGTTAACATAGTGGAAGATTTTAATGGTTTGGGGTTTGTTTTGGTGATTTCCTTGCGTAGGTGTTTATTAGCATGTGGCTAGCAAATAAAAAAAATATTGGATGGGATGTCTGTGAGCTGGGCTGCTGAGCTGGGCTCACTACTAGGTCTGGACCAGGGCAGGTTGTTGGGGTGATTTCAGCAAGGGAGCATATGAGGCAGAGCACACACAGCATGGGGTACCCTGAGGCCAGAAGCTTCAGTTCAGTTCCTGCCATTAGCAAAGCTGTTGCTATACTCCAGTAATATTTATACTAGCTCTTATTTCTCAACCTCAGTTGGGGCTTCCTAGCTACAAAGAGCAACAAGCTATACTTCATTTCCTTATTTCATTTATTTACAGATTTTTATGTAGAAATGGGAATATTCATAACTTCTCCAATTATCTTTAGGGCTAATCTCATGTGAATATGCCGAAGTGCTGCTGGATAGAACGAAACACAGAAATACTTCTCTCAAAATCTGCCAACTCTAAGATTTTGTTTTATTTTTGAATGTACTGTTAGAACTTTGGTCTTACAGGATGTCATCATGTCCTACTTCTTGGTCCCTATTGCTGGCTTACTTTTCCAGTTACCCTGGAAAAACAAATAGTGATTTGCCAAGAGAAATGAGTGCATTGTTTTGCGTTACCAATGATCGTAGCAAACTGGAGAACTCAGGAAGAATATGAAATTCACTTCCCAATATTTTTTTTTGCAAACCAGTGTCTTTGACAGCTGGAGTCAGGAAGATGGTATACGGATCAATTTTAGCATGTGAGATGTTTTTTGCCTACCACTACGTTGTGAGCATCTTACCTTTGTCTTGGTCAGTGATTCCCAACTCTGCTTTATAGAAGCCAGATATGAAACAACATTTTTGCTTTACAGCTGGTTTTTAAACAAGCCCAACAAAAGGCTTTCATTGTTTCTCTCCTACTATCTTATTCATCAGGGATGAGGAAGTAGATCCTCAGATGAGTTAGATAATCTGGCTTATGTCAGTCTTTTGTCAATATGGAATTGCTAGGTTCGGGTACAGTTCATAGGATCATAGGATCATAGGATGTTAGGGGTTGGAAGGGATCCAAGAGATCATCGAGTCCAACCCCCCTGCCGGAGCAGGACAAAACTATCTAACACAGATCACAGAGGAAAGCATCCAGGCGGGCCTTGAAAGTCCCCAGAGAAGGAGACTCCACGACCTACCTGGGGAGTCTGTTCCAGTGCTCTGTGACCCTCACAGCAAAGAAGTTCCCCCTTGTGTTGAGGCGGAACCTCCTCTGCTGCAACTTACACCCATTGCTCCTTGTCCTATCACAGGGAGCAAGTGAAAAGAGCCTGTCCCCTCCCTCCTGGCCAGCCTTCAGGTACTTATAAACATTTATCAAATCTCCCCTAAGTCTTCTCTTNTTTATTTTTGAATGTACTGTTAGAACTTTGGTCTTACAGGATGTCATCATGTCCTACTTCTTGGTCCCTATTGCTGGCTTACTTTTCCAGTTACCCTGGAAAAAAAAAGAGTAATTTGCCAAGAGAAATTAGTGCATTGTTTTGTGTTACTAATGATCATAGCAAACTGGAGAACTCAGGAAGAATATGAAATTCACTTCCCAATATTTTTTTTGTAAAACAGTGTCTTTGACAGCTGGAGTCAGGAAGATGGTATACGGATCAATTTTAGCATGTGAGATGTTTTTTGCCTACCACTACGTTGTGAGCATCTTACCTTTGTCTTGGTCAGTGATTCCCAACTCTGCTTTATAGAAGCCAGATATGAAACAACATTTTTGCTTTACAGCTGGTTTTTAAACAAGCCCAACAAAAGGCTTTCATTGTTTCTCTCCTACTATCTTATTCATCAGGGATGAGGAAGTAGGTCCTCAGATGAGTTAGATAACCTGGCTTATGTCAGTCTTTTGTCAATATGGAATTGCTAGGTTGGGGTACAGTTGTGAAAATTGTGGTAAAACTTAATCTACACAATACTGTACGTGAGCTGACTCTGGTTTCCATGAAAAACGGACGGTGTGCTGGGTCTAAAATGGTAAAGACAGAATAAAACCATTGCTACCAGCAGAGATAGCTTTGGAATCATAGGAGTTACCACCAGATACCCCAGGGCAGATCCTCTCTGAAGGCTTGGATTATGCAGAGACCAAAGAAAAGCACCCATAGAGTCAGGAAGCTCCTGACAGTTCCTCTGCAGTTTTTCCTGCACAGAGTTTTCATAGTGATGTGGGGGGGAATAAGCAACAGAAATAATGGACTGTTGCCCTGCTGAAGAAGATGAGCATGGAGAAAAGAAAGAAATGATTCCTCCATGCAACAAGGCATTGTAGAGCCTTGTGAAAGTGTACTGTTACGTCTTTACAGGGCTTGTTGCATAATTAAGTACGAAGTTGGCATCAAGGCTTTCCTTTGGGTGATCTGGGTTGGAGCTTATCTTCACAGGGAAACCACTTTCCTTTGGTTGCTTTTTTCAGAAGCTGCTCTGCTGTTTCCCTTCTAGTTTATATGCTGCAAAGGCACTCGAGTAAACCCACATTGAACTGTGTGCTTGAATGGCAGCTCTGCCTTTGCCCAGTGACAGACTCTCTCATGCAAAACCTTTCAGTGTTCAGCTGCTGCTGGCAGGCATTTCCTTTTCCAGCTAAGGAACCACAGTTTGTTGTATTAGTAAGGGTTTTAACATGTGGTCCTACTTAACATTAGCTGCCTCATAAGCAAATGAACTTCTTTTTCTTCCAAAGCAGTTTGATTTCTTTGTGTGTTTCATGTTACATATGAGATGCTTAGATTTGTTCTTTGTTTGCAGCTGCAGGTTTTTGTACTTTGAATTTTATTCATTGCATACATTTTCATTTGGTCTAAATTTCCAATTATCATCTTTTTACTTCTCTGATCAAGTTTTTCTGAAGAACAGTGTACAACATGTATCTTTTGTTCCCTGTGAGTCAACTTCAGACACTGTATGGAGAAAAAGATTTCTCTGAGGACTCTGGCTGACTGATGTGGAAGGGGAGCACTTAGTTACCTTTAAAACACATCAGGCCATGCAAGTTACAGAATATATATGTGATTAGATTAAGTCTTAGATAGTATTAGTGGTCTTTGGCAAGCTTTTGATCTTGGCTTGGCTTGCTCTGGGTGGCTTATCTTTTTTATTACCTTATTTATTTTTATTACCTGTCTGCTTCTCAAATGCTATTCTCTTGAAGTATTCCCTCATGCTTATTTGGACGTTTTAAATACACACCATTGTACTGAATATCGTGCTACTTATTATTCCTATAGCCGTGTGCCCTAACATTCTAACACAATCTTGAGTAGGTCTATAACCTTAAAACACTTCCTCCAGTCTCTAGGCACCTCTCCTGATCCCCATGACTCAGAAAAGATGATGGAGAGTGGCTTAGCAATGACTTCCGCTGTCTCCCTTAGCACACGTGGGTGCATCCCATCAGGGCCCACGCAATTATGTTCATCCAGTTTGCTCAACACATCCCTAACCCAGTCCTCCAAGGCAGGCTCCTCTCTTGCCTCGACTTCCTCTGGAGCCTCATCAGTCTGGACTTTGATATCAGGAGAGCTCTCAGAGGTATAGATGGAGGCAAAGACAGTGTTCAGTATCTCTGCTTTCTCTGTATCCTCTTTTTTCAGGGCACCCAGCTCATTCAGCCAGGGGCCTACATTGCCTCTAGGTTTAGTTTGTATGAAATACGTCAGATACCCTGTTGGTCAGTGTAGGGTCACTTGTTCTGTCTGCTCCTCCCCATGTGCGCAACCCCTCACTTATTGCATGAGAGACAACCCTGTGGCCAACAAGGGCAGAGGGAGGAGGAATGTCATCCAGGCACCAAAGCATCTGTGGAGGAGACCAAGCTGGAAAGGATATTTCTCTGTAGCCTGTGTAGGGCCCCACAATGGAAATGCCCTGAAGGAGCCATAGCCTGTGGAGGACCCATGATGGACTATGTCTGTCCTGAAAGACTGTAGCCCATGGGAAGAACCTACACTGCAAAAGGGAAAATTGTAAGGAGGGAGTGACAGAGATTAAGTGTTATGAACTGACTGCAACCTACATTCCTCATCTTCTTGTGCTGCTTAATGAAGGAGGAGGAGGTGGGGAAGCTGGGAAAGAAAGAGTGACATTGAGCATGGAGAAAAGGGAAGGGTGAGAGGAAGGTGTTGGTTTAATTTGTCTTTGTTACTCCCTAACTAAACCTATTTTATCTGGCAATGAATTTAATTAATTTTTCCCCACGTCAGTTCTATTTTGTCCATGACAGTAATTGGCTGCCTGAACTATACCTGCACTGATAAGGTATTTCATCTTATTCAGTCCCTCTGTCCTGTTGAGGAAAGGTAGTGAGAGAGCAGCTGGGTGGGTGTGTTCTAGCAGGCAAAGACTGACCCACCACGTAAGTAAAGACTAAACTGTTGTATGAGCTCAGAAGAAGTATTGAACACCTAAACAGATCTCAAAATGGAGCCTACTCATCACAATCGCACAAAAGTGTAATTAATTTATACCATATAACAGTGCTATTCCTTTAAGATGTGGTCAGTTGTTTCAGATACTTAAAAATAAATCGCACCTTCAGTTGTAATTTCAAGTGTCTTTTGTCCTAATTCAGCTATGTGCTAGTGCAAAACAATTTATCACCACGTCGTCTATGCAAAACCAGGCTCAGGTGTGTGTAGCTTGTTTGTGCAGGATCTTAGAGGGGAGAAGATATCATCAACCTAGATTGGCTTTTATGTAGCCAGCATATCTCATACCCTGTTGTGTCTTTATAGACACAAAATCACAACTTCAAGGGACCCATCACGTGTGCTGCTTTGACCTGTATTCCGTTATTCTGCACACTTGGCAAATATTCTAGAATTTTCTAAATGGTACTGAGTTTATGTACAACTACAAGGTGATAAAAGAAACCACTGAAAGCTTATATGAAGGCTTTTGTAATCTCGCATGTTAAAATATATATATATATACATTTAATATGCTAAAATACAACAGATTATGGAGCATATTTAGGAATGGATAAACTCAGATGTAAAATGCATTTCTAAATGGTCAGAGTGGAAGTGTACTATTTAAGTACTCACGTAATATTGTATATATATATATATGTATGTTTGTATGTATACTTGTGCCCTGTGTTTGTAGGAGCTTGCAGAAATTGCTCAACAGTGGCTTCAATATCTGAACCTCTGGGATGATCTGAAGTGATTTTGTGTTTCTTTTCAAGTTGTTCCAACACATGACTGCAGTTCTCATTAGAATTTGCTTCATGCAAGGCCTGCCTTATCCCCTTCTATCATCTACCTCCTGCTTTCCATTTTTGTCTAAAGTAAAGCTGCATCCGGCAAACACTTGGAAATACGCTCTCTGGTTACTAATTATCTGGGCTGCTTTACTTAGTTATGTGTCCCAGCACAATTAAGTCCTTTCTTTTCTTTTCCTATTGTTTCTGCCTCATTATTAGTTACAATGGTGACATTTATACTGTAAAAAGGTTGCAAGCTTGACAAGGACACTATTTGTAAGGATAGAACCATTGTGAAAGGGATTAATAAATAGTGAAGTATTAAAGGTAATTATACTATATTAATATGAATCCAAAGGCTTTGTTTATACTGCCCTCAAAATATTATTGAGGAAGCGTTTCAAGGTTATAGACCTACTCAAGATTGTGTTAGAATGTTTGGACACATGGCTACAGGAATAATAAGCAGCACGATATTCAGTAAAATGGTGTGTATTTAAATCTCTAAATAAGCATGAGGGAATACTTCTCAAGAGAATGACATTTTAGAAGCAGACAGTAACAAAGAAGAAATAATGAAAATGCACTTCAGGGACTATACTTTGGCAAGACTGTAGGCTATTCCAAAAAGACAGGTAGTAGGGTAAAATCGTGGCCACAGTTGTATATTCCAAAAATTCAGGTATATGCATGACTTGTAAATGCGTGTGTGAAGATGTTCTGGTTTTTCTAATTGGTATTTCTCTCTCCCAATAAATTATCGGAAGAGAAAAGTGATATTTAGATATTTTGCTGCAATAATCTACTTCCCTCCTTCCCCCTCTCAAAGAAAAGACAACTGTAGATTAGTTTTTAAGGATTAATGTAGTAGTTAGGAGGTGTCCAGATACTAAAATTACTGTATTGCTTGGATATTTAAGTGTACTTTAAATGAGGTTAAGGCAGCTAGATTCCTAGGTCACCCCTTTGTCAATGCCAAATATTTCCAACTGACTCTTTTGCTGCATTTTCTCTGCACCTGGCTTTTTCTTAGGTCTCTTATCCACTTGAGTTGATTTCATGGTATTTGATACTAACTGATAGCAGATACGTGAGGAAATTACTCTGAAGACCCGCTATTTTTGTTTGCTTATAGCATCTTATGAAGTCTAGACCAAGTTCCATGAACAGTTTGCAAGAATTTACCAATACATTTCAGGAGGGGACAGGAATAGAAGGATGGACAAAGTATTCCAGAAACTTATTCTTTTTTCCCCCACCCACTTTTCTTATATCATACTAAACAAGACTTTTAACAAATGATTTCTTTCTACTAGAGATTACGATGGAGATAGCATCATTAAGAGAGCAGTGTTGCACACTAATAACTGCTTAATAGCATGTATTAACTAGAGTTGTCTTAAAATGGTATTTCTACCTTTTATTTCTTAACAACAGGCTGCTAATTGTTCCACTGTTTGTCTGGGGTCTTGTTCTTCTGACTGCCGTCACAGACATTTTTCCAGAAACTTTAGGTCTTACTGAATTCACTATGAAATTGGTGGTGGGATTCTATTAAATGTCCATTTAATGCTCTGGGAACTCACCCTGCCAGTCTATTACTTCTCAGAATTTTCTGAAATAGTTTCTCTCTTTTTCTTGTTTTTGTTGTAGGTTTCATATATACTGGAGAAGTTGTGCACCGAATGCTAACAGCTACACAGTACATTGCACCCTTAATGGCAAATTTTGACCCCAGTGTGTCAAGAAATTCAACAGTCAGATACTTTGACAATGGTATGTAGTAAACCTTCATAAATGAGTATGTCTGTTCTGCCTGGCTCTTCATGTTTTCCTAAAGGATTATTTTTGAAGGAAAACCTTAAGATTTTTTTATGGGTTTTTTTTAATCTATTTTTAACTCATGGGCCTTACGAAGCATGTAACTTGACATCCATAAACAGTTCTCAATTTAGAACACTGTTAGTTGGGTTTTTTTTACTGAACAGATATTTTTTTGTATGTTGAAGTACATAAACTCCAACCAGCTACATGTTATTTCAGTATAAAAAGGCAAAAAATCGGTCTTGTATGAAAGAGCAAGCTCCTGTTTCTTCAGAGTACGTACAGTACATACCATCTGCTCACTAGCTAAAATAAAAATAGCAATTGTGGAATAACAAGAATACACAGAAGCAGGGCAGGTATAAGGTTAATAAACCTGTCGGTGCCTAAATGTACACGTAGTCCCAGGACTGGAATCTAATACACTCATCTACACTGCAAGTTCTCAACAGTCCCTTGTACAAAATGTTGAACAGGTGAAAGTCAAACTGCAGTCTTATACTTGAATCTCTGTGAGTTATTTCAAAGGACTTGAATGTCTGGATACTTGTTTTATGAACTCAGTTATAATCAGTGTTTTGAAAACATAACCTATGTGATTAAAAGGCATCTGGTTCCTTGCCTTGGACCTTTACTGATCAAATACAGTGACTGTCTGTTCTGATTTTAACACCTGGAGAATTTAATATCAAGACTTACTATCGTGAAATCTATAATTGCTTTACCTGGATAAGCCTGTGCCATTCTGCCTGTGCTTATTTATAAGGCATGTAAGCACAAATCATCCATATTTCCAAAATACGTCATGTTTCCAACTGAGTGTGTTATACAGACTTATAAGAGAAAATTCTACCCCTGACACAGAGAATTTTCAAACAGAAAAATTTTATTTTCATTTCTTAAATGACTTGGCACTGTGGCCTGAGATTTGTCATTTTACTGAAAGAATCTCAGTATTCTAGGGAATATATTAATTTTCATTCTATTCCTGGACTGCAGCCTTCGTATCAGGGGTATCAGGCTGTGTCACGTGGATTTCATTACAAGGCTGGATGCTTCTTTGAGATTTTGGACCCCTCTTCATATGTAAGGCATGATGATCTTTTTGAACTCCACGTGCTTCAGATCAAAGACTTTACTAGTTTGCCCCAAATAAAAATGAAGTGGGTCATTTCTTATTCATCCGTATTTTATGCCCGTGCATCTTTGTTCGTCAATCACAGAGCACAGTGACCCATCAAAATCTCACTCATGGAGCTAACTGCTAGGAGTTTATGGTCAGATTAATGTACATAAAGTCCCTGGGAAAGGGAAGATTGTTGTGGAGTTGTCTGACTTCACTTCAGCTTCGGATTTTGAGACACACTTAGATCCGAGCTACTCAAAGACTTCCTTATAGAGGTTCTGCCTATATTTGCTACAACAATTTTAAAAGTCCCTTAAAATTCTTTCAAAACCTTATTTAATACAATCAGAAAGTAGTTAAGCAATGTGCGAGCCTGTACTATGCTTTATGAAAGACACGTGGAACAATAACGTGGTGGACTTAGTGCAGTATGCACCAACCATTTGCATATTTATAGTTTCATGGCATCTCATGACAAGACGTGTTCTTGAAAGTTACAACACAGAAGATCTGCCGTAAAAGATGTTTCAAGATCAAAAGATGTTATATCAAAATTTCATTGAGGTAGGTGCATAATGATCCATCTTGAATACTGCAGGAAGAAACCAAAAGCACATAACTCCCATTAGTGAGAAAGAGAAAAGCACGTTGAGGAAGGTATAGGCAGACAAAAAAGGCATTTGCAGTAAACTCAGTTTTGGTAATAACTGTCTTTCAGCCAAGCTATTGGGAGATAACCCTTCACATCTGTAAAACATGCTCACAAGGTATGCAAATTGTTTGGGATACATTTTTAGCCTAGTAAGTGGATATTCAGAGTCCTCCCATGAATATTAACAAGCCTCTTACAACTAAATCTCTGCACACCAGACTCAATATTTACCCCGTCTCTGAATTCTCAGTGGTTTTAATTTAAACTACATTTCTTTATGGCCAACACCTAGTATTTTTCAGCTTGCAGAACCTCAGCAAGGACTTGCAGAAAATACTAATGCTATTTGTATTAATGCATAGTTAATGGAAGAATCTAAATTCCTTGAACTTGTACTAAACAGACAATGCTATTAGCCCTTCCTGTATTATAATGACTTCACAGCATTTCGAAGCCATGAGTGGTTGTGGCAGCACACCGAGTGCTCGATCCTACCTTTATTGATTGTTGACTCCTCATGCAATTCCTAACAACTTACTTGACCACGCTTGCATTAGCAGACTTTGTTGCAAATAGCTGATGTAGTTATTTCTGACACTGCGGTGTCTACCTTTAGGAGGATTTCTGTTGCAACTTGTTTTTGTAATAACTTTGACATTTCTAGATGCTGGGCTGAAGGCTGCTAAAAAGAGACAGATTGCCTTCTGGTTACAACGAGCTGCGGTTAAGTACTTTTTCTACAGTCAGTTAATATTTGTCTCACATTTTTTTCTTCCCTTTGCCTCTCTATCCCCATTCTGGGGCTCACAGGCACTGCACTAGTTGTCCAGTGGGACCATGTACACCTGCAGGATAATTACAACCTGGGCAGTTTCACTTTTCAGGCCACTCTTCTCAATGATGGGCGTATCATTTTCGGCTACAAAGAAGTAAGTCGGGTCTGAAAATTGTCTTTTAAGTAGACAAATTAATTTACACCTGCCAGGAATTTCCCAGCATGGTGTAGAGAAGGGTAGGGGGAAATGTGGATGGTCAACTCTGTAAGATCATGTTGTGATACTGCATATAAGATCACTGTTTTGCTGAAAACGGCATTTGATTATAAAAGCAATGATCATGTGATGGGCTTGAAACCATCAATGTGGCTCAGATGTGCTACTCCTGGATTTCAGCTGGCTTTTCTTGGGTAGTCATAAGTTTTTGGTGTTCAATGAATTCTTCATTGCGTGGTGAACTGCATTTGAGTTTTGAGAGCCTAATTTGCTCAATTAGTTCATCTAATTTGGGACTGTCTGAAAATGCAATCGATGGTTAATATTAAAAGGCCCCCTCTTTCCTGCAGCTATTTCTTGACAGCTGGGGTATTGAAAGTTCCTATGTTTCAAATCAGAAGTGGTTTGTATCTAGCTCCAAGTGTCTAGGAGCAAAGAACAAATTATTTATTTGCTTATTTTTAGTTTAGTCTCAACTTGGCATGTAAAGTCCAACCTTCTTGTCAAGATGTAAGTCTCTCTGTTATCCTCCTTATATAAAAAAAAGTGTGATCAGTGACTTTAGGAAAACCTTCTTCATTGGAAGGCTCATCAAACATTGGAACCAGCTGCCCAGCACAGTGCTTGAATCCACTGGATGTGTTTAGAAGTCATGTAGATGTGGATCATTTGACATGAATGTAAATGATGATGCAGTGCGTCAGGCAGTGAAAAACGTAATTCATTTAGGTAGGCAGGAAGAAACGGGTCATCTCATTAATCACATGCAGGTCCCTAGAATTGCGTGTAAATATGTAATTTAATCTGTGGATAAACGATTACTGTGATACCATAGTGTAGGCTGCTTGTTCTCACTGCACAACTAGAAGTTTCCTTGAGGACTATAGCACTTTTGTATGATGGAGTTAATAATGTTTTTTCTATTAATCCTGCAATATAAAGAATTGGGAATTACAAATGGGATAGTTTTAATGTTTTCCACTGTTGAATCTTTGAAATACCCTATAATGATTTATTCTCACCCTGGGTGAAATTACCAAACATCATTTTAGGACGATTGCATGAAGTTAAGGAAGAAACTTTTTAAATTGCTAATAATTAGTGATCCATAAAAATCTGTTGATAAAGAATTTTTGTAAAATCTTAGAATATTGAAACTAGTGTATTCCATTGGGAATTATATGGAGAATGGTATTGGAGGTTAAGATTTCAAAAAGACTCTATTTGCGGCTTCCACTCTATTAAAACTACCTCAGCTTTTCACCCAATGGAAGAAAATTGTCATTGCAAATCCCCAAGCTAGACCACCGTTCAGGAAATGCAGCACGTGCGTTGCCAGTAACTTTACAAAGAATGCCATGGGGCTTTATACTAGTGACACTGGATGCCACTAGTATCTTGAGGAATTCAGTTTTAAAATAACTGTGGTTATGCATTTAAGGGAGGTACAACTGTGGACTTTGGGTGTTGGGAAGAATTTTTTCAGTGAAACATCAGGCATTGAAACAGGCTGCTCATGAAGAAGGTGGAGTGACATTCTGTGGTATTTAAAAGATATACAGATGTAGTGGGGAGGGAGGGACACAAACAATATAGCAGTGACCTGGCAGTACTGGCTCAGTGGTGGGACCTGATCTTAAAGGTCTCTTCCAACCACAATGGTGCTGTGATTCTGCTACTGTCCAAAGCACTTTCAGTAAATTTTACTTTCTATATTTTATTAATTTATCCTATTTGAGATTCCCTTTTTCATATACTTCCTGCTCCTACATCAGGTTTGATACCTCAGGGTCAACCCAGGGTTGACCATTGAAGTAAGATGTTGGCTGAGGTTTGCTGAGCATCAGAGGTGCTGTTCTGCACAATCTTGTTGTTTGTCCAGTAAGAAGCAATCTGAAATGTGCAATTGTTATTCAGAATCCAGAATAGAAAATCATAACAAGAGGCAAGGAGGTGAAGGAACAACAGTTTAATAAACCAGAAGCAAAAGTCATGCATGGAAGCATAGGCAAATAATAAAGATAATTTCCCTCCTCCCATCAGCAGAGTTTGGCTGCTGTTCCAGGACACAGGGTCTGATATGTGTGGCAGTTGCTCTGGAGGACAAATAGTCATCACAAATTACCTCCTTCCTTTCTTTCCACTTGCTTTTATATTTTATCTGACATCACATGGTATGGGATATCCATTTGGGTTAGCTGTCTCAGTCCATCCCTCAGCCCTCCTCAGTTAGGGAAGAAAATAAACCCACTGCTTTAGTGCTGTGTGAGCCCTGCTCCAAGCAGCCAAAACACTGTTGTGTTACCAGCACCTGTCCAGCTACCACCCAAATGCAGCACAGTGAGAGATGTCCTGGGGAGCATCAACTCTATTGCAGCTAAACCGAATACAGATTCTGAAAAGTAGAATAATTTAGAAAAGTAGCTGAGCCACCAGAATAGTGAAATAACTGAGACATCAGAATGCCTTTCAGAAGAGTTGATGGATAGGAGGGGCTGCTGTATTGTCAAGTTTTCAAAATGCAAAAGAAATTTGAAATATAGCAAGCCAAATATTTCTTTCTTAACCAATTTACTTTGTTTGCTGTGCAACACACCTGCAATTTTAGATATCGCTTTGCTTACACTGTCTGCTAGTGTTCTGGCAAATTGTCAGTGTGTCAAGAAACACTAGCTGGCAGGGTGATTTTACTGGTGTGCCGTGGAATGCGTTAGAACGCACAGGAACCAGCTGTACATAAAGGAAGTTTGCTGTAAAGCCGCGTATTTTCATGTAGTAGTAGTGAATATTCATTTCTTGTCTTCTCATTTCTAATGTTTTCAGCTTCACAGAGGTTCAATCCTTAAGAGCGTTGCTTCTTTTTGAACAAAAGAAGTATTTTATATAGCCTTTTCCCATTAATATTTACAACTAATATTTCCTCTGTTTCTTTTTCCTTCCATGACTGATGCAAGACAAATTAGGCAAAGGCATCAAAGGCTTTGCTAATGTTTTTTTTCCTTAATTTCACTGGCTTGAAGGCTTTGTTTGTTCATTTAAATAGTAGTGACACTCTATTTATGTAGTCTTCCAGAAATAATTACTGAAGTCGAAATGCTTGTTCAGATTGCCCAATATGAGAAGCTGGAAAATAACTCTAAAAGAGACTTGTAGTAGAATGTCTTTCTAATGCTTCACATTAGAAAGAAGCCAGAAGGAGCCAGAGAATGGAGCTGATACAGGGATAATAGCACTCAGATAGAATTGTTATTTGGGCTATGCATGATGAAAACGTTTCTGGTTTTTATAACAAGACAAAACCTGGTGACTGTTTCCTGAAAACTAGAATACAAAAGCCAAATTGTCGTACAATTTGGTCTGTAATCAATGTTTATGCAGTTAACTAGTGATGCAAACCAAATATAAGCATTGTTGTGTTCTGAATTATTATTTGCTGCATGCTGTGGCTCTTCTTTTTGACTCAGTTTTGAAGTTGGGCAGTAACTGCACCCTGCTCATCATTTCCTGCAGAAGAAGGTCAGAGGCCATGCTTTATTTTTTTTGAAGGGTAAGATTCTGACATGTCCTCACATTTGAAAGGAATGAAATTGGAGATGCTGATGAAAAATGCAATCTAAATTACTGATCCCAGTGATTAATAGAATTCAGAATGAATACCAACTATCCATCTCCCTCTTGCTGAAGTATGTAGTCCAGTAGAGATGCCAGTGGCCCCAGAACTATGTGCATTTGAGAAGCTGTTTAATATACTGGTGACTTATACAACACAAGATTTCTGTGTCTGCAGTGGAGTTAACATACTTTGAGATTATTCTAGTTAAATCCATCCTCTGAATGTAATGCCATAAAAACCCTGACACCTGTAAGTGAGCTGGACACTCCTAGCTTGCTCTTCAACTGCTTGACATGTCAGCCTGTCATGACACATCGTACCATTCAGGTGAGGCATTCAGAACAGCACGCTATCTGCTTTCTACCCGTGATTCACTGTAATTCCTAATAAATTATTTCATCATTCACTACAATGCTTCTGCCAAAAAATTACTAGTTGGCCATCAGATAAAAGACAGTTTTGTCTTGACATCTCATTCAAAAGGTTTCACCTACAAAACGACACTCAGCACACTCACCACTGAGTGAACGAAGCAATCAGTTTTGTAAAATCCTTTATTTTCACACTTCAAAAACAAACACATGCTTCTGTGAATACGGGGTTATTAACACTGTATTTTTCCAATATAATAAAATAGCTCTTCAGGGTCATGGATTCCCTTCTACTTAGACAGCACTTCTGCCTGTAGGACTAATTGTTTGACAGCGGCTGTACCTCAGTTTGAAAAACTGGCAGTACTTAGATGTTTTCTCCACCTAACACCATCGCTTGTTCTACACCCTGCTTCTAAAACATACAGCACAACTTTTCTCTATGTCTCAGTTTTGTTAAAAAATGATTCCACAAGTTTGTCACTAGATTGCCCAGCACAAGAGCGTGGACACCTACAAGGATTTTAGCCAAACCTACTGAGGTTATTTTCATACAAACATTTTCCTATTTCTCCTGAAGTTTATTTTCTATTCAGCCTGGCCACTGTGTCTGCTTTTAGTAGTGGGTATCACTGAGTAAACTAATGGTTTTTGTGAAATAGCGGAACTGAAAATGACCTTCAGGATCTGAACCAAGTTTTAATGAAAATAAATTTACAAAAAGAAACAAAACAACAAACCTCTTGTGGCATTTCTGCATCCATCATTCTTGAAAAAGATAAAACTGGAAACAAAACGAGAGATAAATTAGTTTAGTTTTATCAGATTTTTGAGAGGGAAAGGCAAATAGTTCCATTATGCACAAATTCAAAAAATAATAAGGCAATAGACTTACAATCAAGGAGATTTATTCAAGTGCATCTCCTGATTTGCACTCACACATGAAATAAGCACAATTCTTTTTATGTGTCAGACAGAATTTCTGCCTTGTGTTCCAGTTTTGCCAGGACATTTGGTTGGTCTCAGACTAATTGTCATGTCAGTTCTAACTGCGGTTTTGGTCCATTAAATTAAGATTCCTGTCTTCATCTGCTGTGTTTTCTCTCTGACTCGGAAGAGAAACAGTCATTCCATTTTTCTCATTGTTGCTTTTTCTCACTTGATTTTCAATAGCTTCTCCAGAATATTTTTCTCAGAATCTTTCAGGACAGGTTCTTGGATAGTTTATATAAACTGTAGTCTGAAATGTTCTGAGATTGTGAATAATTCCCTTGTTTTCTTCATATTTTCATATTGGAAAAAATGTGTAGACTTATTTCTCTAACTCAGTGAGCCTTTTACTTTGAAGACTTCCTATGCCATATTCTCCAGTAAGAGCATCTGAGCTAAGTTATTATAAAGCACATTTAAATTGTTGAATGAGTAGTAGTATTTCCAAGCCATGTCTGTTTTCCATGTTGTCTTAACATAATGGCTTTTGTTATGTCAAAGCAGATCATGTATACAAGAACCCTAAATACATTGGCTACACCAGCTACTAAATCAAGTAAAAGAAATGGAAAGTTATGACACTGTTAATTTGCCAGAATCGTTAATATTCTGAAATTGAACTTTTCCTAGACAGCTACCAGTGTAATCGGGGAAAACCACAGGCAAATTATATTTTGGGAACAAGGATAACTGCTGCTGCTCAACTCAAATACCAGAGCACAATCATGCCATTAATTGACATGTAGACAACACTGAATCCTCATTCCCTGGATGTGTAACCAGCTTTACTTTGGCATTTTTCTGCTACATGAAAAGTGCTGGCCAACAGTATAATTTTGGTAAAGCCAGGCCAGACTATTAGATTATTTGAGCTAGCACCTTATATCTTACACCTGATCCAGTTTCATCTTTCTTCAGCCTAATAATTTCTGATCAATTGAATCCCAACTTTGACAAATATTTAACAGTGATCTGAAAGCCTCAATGGGTAGAGAGTCATCATTTACCTTAGTTGTGGATCCCAGTAGTTATTAACATTCAGTCATGGAATGGCTTATTGTACTTTGAAGGTACCAGTCTGCAGCTTCTAGCTGCTGGATGTCTGTCTGTGCTAGATGAAAAAACCTCTTGAGCCCCTGGGTAGTTTCTTCACAGTTGTTAATGGTAATTTAGCCAGCTTTGCGTGTTCTCTTTAACTCATCTGTAATAGCATTTGCGAACAGCATAATATTTAAAAATATTTTAAAATACTAATCTTTAATCTTCCTTTTCTCAAGTTTTTAGCATCTTTTTATGACATAGTTCCTCCCAAAGTCTGTGCAACATTTCAGTAGTGATCATATATGCAGGCTGTGTCACTCCTAGGTTATATTTCACCAGTTGTACAATCAAATATAACAGTGATTAAATTTTCCTGTGCAGTGTCCCTTCCAACAGCTAGAGCTGCTCATCCACTGCAATAATAAGATTCCTTCCAGAACTGCTGCTTTCTGGAAGACAGTTTCCACACCTCTACCTTGTGATCATTTTTCTATGAGTTGTAGCTTTGCAATTTTTAAAGGGACTAACTTTGCTAACTGGTTAAGGCATTTCCTGAATTTTACTCTGCCAGTGTTACCTGCAGAACTGCTAGGCAGTAAAGTTATGCTTCCTTCTGCAGAGCTGATAAAGTTCTGAATATTAGGTCTGATGTCTGGAGGAACAAGACACATTGTAAAGAAACACTGTCATTCTAAGGTCGTTCATTCATCTTTAGTGATGACTGCTGGTTGTGGTCAGTCTAACCAACTCTATTAATACTGCATAAATGCTACATATTACTAATTCAAATACCTTACAAAATTCTAGACCTACCACTGCTTTCTGTACAAGTTATCAGCTAAGAGTTGCAGTCTTTGTGCAAAGAATGAAACCAAACTTGACAATCAGTTTTATACAACCATAATGCCCAGCATCCATATCTTTGTTACTTGAAGCTGGACTGGTCTGTGGCTATCTACGTCTTTTATTTTTTCCTCTAGACATTGACAAGTGAGCATCTGGCATTTTCCATGTTCTCCATGACATTGATTATTTCCTTGATGTAATCCCAGACATATTAAACACAAGTATCATTGGGCCAGAACTCTTTCTGGTAGTTCTTCACACAGTTTTCACAGCAGATTAACTTAGCCATAAGCTTTTAAAATGTTCGTTCCAGGCTGGGCTTTCACAGTTTGTGTTCAATAATAGACAGGAGGTGTTGCCTCTGTGTCCATGTCTGATACTAGCACATCACGCCACCTTTTCTTCAACAGGGAAAATAAATTACTGAAAGTGACTACTGTTTTCCCTTTCATCAGTAACCGTTGTCCCACCTCTGTGTTGATATGAATACTGTTATGTAAGAAGCAAAGCAAACTGGGATAAATTAAAACTTGATTTCATTGATTTTTTTATTTAAGGCTTTTCATTTATGCTTCTTAAATGTTCATTATGGCAGTGATGTTATTTTTAGTCTGAATTCTTTTACTTCAGCATTTTATGCTATCTTCCTCTCTTGTCTTCCAGATTCCTGTTGCTGTGACACAGATAAGTTCAACCAACCACCCAGTGAAAGTCGGGCTCTCAGATGCATTTGTGGTCGTACACAGGATCCAGCAAATACCCAGTATGTAGAATAGTAGTGGTGCTATTGGTTTGGAGACTCAGAAATGGAGATAAGCTGATTTCATCAGGGATGCACAGCAAATCACTCAGCTAATTTCAGCTTGTTAATTCAAAACTAATTTTATTTGCTTGATAATTCCCAGTGTGGCTTTCTCTGTCATTGTTTCTTTTGAGCTGATAAATTAAATAAATAAAGCTAAATGGTCAGGCAGTAATGTCAAATTAAACTGTCAGCCATCACAGTTTAGTATTCTGTAAGCTGTTTTATCTGGAATATGTCTCCATTTCCATAGTGGGGAAGAAGCAAACTGTTCAGAAAAACCATCTGTATCCATAAGGAGAAAAACATCCAGCCTGAAAGTTCTTGGTACTTTCCATTCTGAACTTCAAATTCACGCATACATTTTAGTGAGAGAAATGGAGAGACATAGTTATTAAATAACGTCTTGGGATCACACAGTCATGGCAACAGTAATGCAGGTGACATTTAAGTTTCTCTGCCTTTAACTATATTTATTATACTTTCTATGGCTTGACTGGAAATGACTATTAGGAAATTGGGTGCGATTTGCTTGATGGTTTGTTTTAACATACTGTGTACAGCGTCCTTTGACATTGTTTAGCCATTGGAGAGTGTGCTCACCTTCCAAGTCAGCTGGTTTAATTTACATGTTTGGAGCAAATTTACTAAGTTCCATTTTTGACAGTCCCCTGGGTGTAGATGGAAGAGGCTGTGCCTGAATCAGCTTCCTAGAAGCGAGTCCAAGCATGTTCTCCTAAAGCAAACCCTGACAGATGTATGGCACAGATAATGTTCCTAAGGACTGACCTTATCCAGCCTGTTTTTACGGCAGTCCACAGAACGGGCTGACACTGCAGGTACCATTGCCTCTCAACTCATCCTATCCATCATGGTTAAACAGCCTTTGATATGAGAGAGCATAAACCTTACATGTCCTGTTTCGGGAAAGATGGAAAATTTCAGTACCATCTGTTGCACGCTGTGAAATCAGAGTAGTCTGAAGGCAGTTGGCATGCCCAGGCGTCACCTAAGAGATCGGGTCTTGGAAGAAATTTGTTTCCAAAGTAAGAAAGACAGTTGTAATGTGCCTGTGGTTGCATAGATTGGTTTTGAGTGCTTAGGAACAAATGAATAAGTAACACAGTTCAGCACTTTGAGTGATTTTTGTAAGGGAATGCCTTGATTCCTGAGAGTCTTCAGCTTGTAGAAGCTCCTAAAATGGATTCAGGTGGAAATGAGATTGACTGACTTGTGCAAATTGTTGACGAGAATAGTGACACAGAGATACAATATAAGAAATGCAAAGATCTTTTGGCATCAAGACTCCATCGTCAGGCAACATGAAAAGATTTATTCCAGATTTTCATGTGTTGTATGTAAAATCTATGGTACATTTGAGTAATATTATGTGTGTGTAGTGCACTGCTTTTCTCCTTAATACCTACTTGTGTGGACAGTAGTAATTCAATGTTATTTTTGCTAGTATGCAGCTTACATGAGAGCTAGTATTAATGAAGGGAACCACCAGTACACAGTAGATTTTCTTGAAGCTAGGGTGTGCTTTCAGTAAAGCAGGTTTATATTAGCACTTACAGGCATCATAACAGCCCCCCTACAGATTTAATAAGTTGTCCCATAGAGAGCCAGTGTCAGATACTCTTAGAATATGCATGGTCTTGCTTTCTTGTTTTTTTAGAGGTGTTAAATCAACCGTGGCTCTAGTCAATTACTGAAAAAGTGGTATAATAGAACTGTTGTTCTACCTAATTTGTTAGCTCCTTAAGACAATGGAAGAATATAAATTACTGTTTGTTTATCCTGAAATAATGTAAAGATGGTACAGCTATTAGTTCTTGCTGACCACTTTAGCACAGACTTTTCTATCAAAGGAACTCAATTTCCGTTTGTTCATGGCCAGTTACTAAAGAAACCAAACAAATGAAAAAAGCAACAAAACCCCACAAACTCGAATCTAACCAAAAAGGTACAAACCCAACTCAACTGCTTCCTGTTTGAGTTTTGTTCGATATTCTTGTATATATCTTGCATTCAAAAAGGAAGGAGAAGACTTTGAACAAAAATACCCTTTCCATTTTAAAAGCTGCTGAATGTCTATGATGCTCTCTGTACAAGCTAAAATTTAAGTATGATAATCCTAGATTTATTTAATATCTTTTGAAAGATTTAGAACTACCTATTTATCCTGTTTTTTCAGACATCTGGTCCAAAACATTTCTGATTACATTTCTAGTGCTTCTGAAAGGTGAGTTCTAAAGCCAGGCAAACCTGTTTCATTCCGAGGAGAGAGAAACAGGCTTTTTCGTTCAGCTGTTTCATTTCAAAAGTGCATTTTAAGAGTGCTGGAAGGGATCCTTTTCAAGATCTGAGAAAAAGAAAGGATTTTACAAACTCTTTGAAATGGAGGACTTCGAGCATTTCATACTTCTTTTGGTAAATGTACATCTGCTTATAAAGGCTGTACAGTAATGCCCTGTTTATCTTTCCTTACAAGAGTATAGGTGCCTACATGTTTTTATCTTCCATTTGAACCATTTTAAGATTTGGAGCACAGAGAAGAGAGTGTTTTGGCAGGTGGCTTTCTGCCTCTTTCCTGTGGTTATTTCCTTTTTATATATGCNAGACATACATACATACAGAGAGAGAGAAATAAGGTCTATGTTTCTATATATACAAAAGACAAGTTCTCTTTTTTGGTGAGCCTGTACCTAGTATTATTATACTGATACAGACTAGCCACTACATTGTCTTTCTGTATGTACGTATAGATGCATATGAGCGTATATATAGTGGAGAGGTGCTTTGGTTTGGGTGGCAATATGTGAAGGCAAATGAATTTTGTTTGACATCAAGGTTAACAAAAAAAGCCCTGAATGGTGAGATTTATGTGGCAGCAAAATGGTGAATAAAATCCATCAATTAACTTCAGAGGAAAGGTTTATGCTTCTTCCACATAATTCAAGTCAGTTGAATCAGACTATGGACTTCTGGTTTTTCCAATAAGTTAGAGGGAACACTCTGGTTTCTTCTTTTCAGACAGGCTGACTACTTGTACATTAACTATTTTCCTTGTGTAATCAAGACGGGAAGAACATTCTTCCAGTTAGACAAAGCTGTGTGATATCTTTACATGGTCCTCTAGCAAGTCTTCTCTGCTTCCTGTTTTTTCATTGCATCAGGAATGTTGTCCCTTGTTCCATTGCAGCTGCCTTCTCTTCCTCATTCCAACTTATTTCTCATTTTTTTTCCCAACCATCCATGGCATTCTGTTCTTGGTCCTTCTTTCAGTCACATTTGGCATCCTTTACTCTCTCTTTTGCAGACTCTCAAGTTCTCCAACTAATTTTATTACCATCTTTTTCACCTTTGATTTCCCTTTGCTTTAGGGAATTGTTTCTCTCCTTTGTTTCAGTGCTTCTTTAGCTTTCAGTTAGATTTTTATTGTGCATAACAAAGAAAGAAAAGCATTTCCTGTAACCCACCATTTTATTGTAGCCATGCAGTAGCCCAGCAGTGAGCTTGCCCAGATTCCACTGATAAAATGCCAGATTCATGGGATTTACACTGTGAGTTACTGGTTATTTAAAGATAGTGGGTGGGTTTTTCTCCATGGTGAGACATACCTCTCCATGATCTTGGCCTCTACTGTATTAGGTACAGATCTTCTAGGAAATTCATATCTTGATGACCCAACATTTAATGGCACTGAAATTTCTCAACACAAATGAAATTGTAACCTAGCTATGTGTTAATAATGTTCTGGTTTCAGTGCAATTAGTATCACTTAATGTGTACTGTAGCTCAAGCATATAATTAAGTGACAACTCTGTGTGTTGTAACTGTTTGCTGAAGGTTTCTTTTCAGTTTGTTTACAGCAGTGGGGCCTCTGAAAGAACTTTAACATTACTCTGATGAGTAAAATAAGACTAGCAATTTGTGCTGTTTATTGTGTAAAGGTGCAGCACCAGCAGGGAATGCATGAAGTCTGATTTGCTGATGCCTTACTGAGTGAGCCCCAAAGTTATCCCTCTAATTCCACAGTATTTACCCTTGCTTTGTGCTAGTGTAGCTAATACCATTGAGTCCCAGCTCCTCCAGCCCTGCATGTTTGCCTGGTGGCCCAAAAGGGTTTATCCAGACAGCTGGGTTCCTTGGCACTGCATGTCCTATTCAGGAGCACTGAGGAAAAGAGATGGGCATGCTGCCAATCTCTGGTGGCATAACAGCTCTTCAGGGACTGGTACAAGGCGATCAAAGTCTAAAATGTTCTTGTTTCAGCCAAAGCCTTAACTGGTCATCGACCAATCTGGAATTAAGCAGTTCAGTGCATGGTGGCTTAAGGGGATGAAGCATGTTTTTCACACCTAGATCCTGTAGGAAGAGCGGCTCAGCAGGCATCAGGAACTGGGATAAATCTGAAACGATCTGGAGAGTTTCAAAGTAAGAGATGAGGAACAGTTTTTTGTACCAAAACAACGTTGGTGCGGGAGAGTTTTTTGTACATTGTTCATGAAGTAGGTATTTTCAGAGCCATTACATCACTGGTTTGCTTCTTCACAGATTATACATCTTTGAGGTGCAGCTTCCAGGTTTGAAAGGAGGTCTCAGTAACTTTTGAAACAATGAGAAGATTAATACAAATAGGGAATCCTGAGCTTGGTGTATGTTCAAGCGTGTGCAATAGTCAGTGACCAAGAGCAGTTGTGGCAGTGGTTTGATTACAGGCTTGTTCAAACCCTATCTTGATGATTAATGAGTTAATACCGATAATTTTAGCAATATGAAGCTCTTAAAAGCAAACAAATTTGCTTAAACATTCTGACTCCCTTTCCTTTTATGGTAATGGCAATCAGACATACCAGGCTGGCAGAATATATGGATGAAGGAATTTTCCAGGCAGTGGTGCTAATCAAAACCTCTATCAAGCACAGCATATATAGCACAGCAGCTGTGCCCCACTCCTCTGGATCCCTTATATTTTTCACAAATTGCTTGCAGTGTAAACTGGTTATGTTTCATAAATTGTTTGCTTCAAATTCACTCCTGTGTAATCGAATGCACCCTCCTACCATTTGTGTTTTCTCTATCAGCAAGACTTACAAATGAAGAGCAGCTGTATGAATACATATGTCCTTGTTTACCAGATTTTGCTGGGTATATGGATGATCTCAATTGCTAGAAATATTTTGCTGACAAAGATTTCTATTTGTGTGAACATATAATTTAAGAAATCACACTGACTACTCCAATATTGCAGGTTTTAGCTGAGGAATACTTTATGAGGAAAAGTGATTATATGATGGAAAAGCACCAGAGACACTGTGCATCTGTTGGAGACATATGTAGAGTTACTAGCTCCTGACCCTTCAGGTATGTTAGGAAGTCATTGGTGCTCTCCTGGCACTGCTCCATCTTCAGAGCACTCTCACTATCTAGTACATTTAGTTAACTCTGGCAGTTCTGTTTTACAGAATATTTGTATGGTATTATTTCATTTAAAACTACTGTGATAAAACTACATAGAAATGTTTTGTCACATCAGAATCTTGCATATCTGTAATTTACCAAAGCACTGCTAGATCCTTTGAAATGATTCTTTCAGTTGGCCTTCAGACCCGTTATGTTGGCTCTCTTGGTCACTGAGGAACGTACTTACCTCAAGTAGCTGGTGTTTTCTTCAGCTGTGTCTGCTGGGGCCTTCTGTTCCAAGGCAGTGCATGCACATGTCACAGAAACAAACTGAAGAACTATTTGAACCATGCTGTAAATTAAACCAAATAAAAAAAGCCCCAGACCCTGTTAAAGAAGTACGTTTCAGATAATCAACCTACAGAAAAGCGGAATGTTTTCATGACTAAGACAAGAATATATGCTTTTTCATTCTGAAATTCAGAATGAGGAGTGGTACTCAAAAATGATATACGCAGGTAAAACGTCCCTTTCCTCCCTTCCTTGTTAGGCCTGGCATAAAAGCTCTTTTCAGCAAAATACCTACGTGTACTGCCTGCATCCAAGTGTTTCAATAGCTCTCAACAGATTAAGGTGTATGCTTAGGAATATGTTCATAAGCTCATTGTCATTCTGCGCTTGTACTTGTTTGTAAAAGAGCTATATCAGGAGCATAAGACAAAGCAGAACAGCCTCCACCTGAGTGAAAGGCAGCACGTGTCTGGGGCTAAAGGAGTAGGAGTGTGGGTGAAGAGATTGAGGGAGAAAGTGTCAGGAGAGAGTATTAATTTTTCTGTTGATCCTGTTGAGTTTAACTTTTCTACCCTGGTTTAAGGGGATATGGGCTGTATGAGCAAAAGTGCCTTTTGAGGAGCTAAGAAAGGTGTGTTTCAAGTTGGACTTCCAAAGGATTTTACACCTGAATATTTTTACAGCTTGGCAGGTGGATAAATTTGAAAGCTCGTGTTTCCAAAATCCTGCCTGCAAGTATATGCAAAGCTGATATAAAGTTATTATGCAAATGCCTCTCTGGGCTTACATTTCTTACAGCAGATAGATCCCTTGTTATGCAAACTCACCACCTGTCCTTGGCACGGTCTTCTTCCTGAAGAAAAGATCAAACCTGTGTCTATCAGGCAATGGGATTGGCAGTCATGCTGAAGTATGCTTGATTAGAAAATATGTTATTGATAACAAACTTAGTTCTCTTAAGATCAATGGGTTTTTTAGAAATTTCATGCACTTGGTGAGAGAAAAGTGCCTGTGGCCTGAGCCACTGATTCTAACTGGATTTTTGTAAACCCACAGGTTCCCTATTTCTTCTAAGCCCTATGAGCAGTCTGTTACCAAAGGGTCGGAGTAAACAGGATAACATACCAGTCTATACTGGTCTATACCAGTCTCTACCAGTCTGTACCACTATGGTTAAGACAAAATGGAGCTCAGTTAAAGCATCAGCACTCACCATTTTAATGTACACATTCATTTGCTGGTATTTTTTGGACAGAAGGTTAGTTTTGTGAAAACAAATTCTAGAATTCATCGTTGGCAGGAGTTTATTTCAAACATACTTCCCAATTACTCTAATTCGGCAGGTGCTTTGACAGGACTTAAAGACCTCCCAAGTCTGGCAAGAGGTTTTTCCCACACCAGCACAAGATCAGCTTTGTCTTAGAAAGCTTCCTGTCCGTTGAGTTTGAAGGACATGGTTAAGGCATTTACAGGAGTGTACACTTGGCTCATTCCCATACCTGTCCTATAACTACTCGGGATGACTTTGCAAGTGAAACATAAAACTAGCTCACGTACTGGTGGATTTCATACTAAAAGAGAAATCCTCTGTCAGGAGGGGTGATTGCATAGCGAGATCAGGCAAGAGGAACTGCTTGGCAGAGATGCTGATTTGGGACTAAATAGAAATATGATTGTCTGAAAGCCAGGCAATGCTTACCTGTGCGAAGGAGCTTGGGCAGTGAGAGAGGGCAGAGGGTTGCTTCCCCTGCAGTGACTCTGTTCTTCTCATCCCTCTGCTTCTCTGCATCTGCTTTCTCATCCCTCCTCAGACTTTTCCCTGATTATTCTGACACCAACAGCTTGATGGCTCTTTTCTATGTAGTGTAAAGGGAATTCCCACACTTGTGCTTTTAGACATTGTCCATCCCTCTTCTCTTAGAAAGCCTTATGTGCTTGAGCCAAAAGGCACCTTAACCAAAGGACACCTTAGTGTGCTTTCTCTCTTCCCTTAAACATTAGTGTTTATTACTTGATTGATTTAGTTGAGGTTCCATTTTCTGTATGAAAAACAGTTGCAGCATCCTTCCTAAGAAGAGATTGAGAAAACCACTTTGGATTTGGAGTTATGTGATTGCTTAATAGCTGGGGAGCCCACATGATCGCATTCGAGGCATCACAGCCTTTATACCAAGCAGCAAAGTGTGCCCTAATCCGTGCTGTGCTGGCAACACACAAGACTGCTGAAGATTGAGTCCATAGGATTGAGCTTGTGGCTGTCTACAATTACTTGTCTTGTCTGTAGATTCAGACCAACCACTGACCAGAGTAACATGTTAATCCTGTGTATGTTACCAAGTGTTTATCTTTGGCATGATTCCACAGGGCTAGTGATTGTATTCAGCATTGATTTCCAATAGTTTATCAGGCCTTCAAAAATAATACAAATCTGACTCCAGTGCAACAGGCAGTCATCATTATTGGGTCAGTCTGGCACTTCGGCTGCACTTTTAATTTGCAAGCTCACTGGTCTGCATTACAGCCATGCACTTAAAGTATGGACTATCCAGAATACCTGATAGGATGTTGATCTGGACAATAACGATAGCGTGATTGTTTTTGTTCTTGTCTTGTGCTTGTTTCTGTGTGTTTGCAGCCCACCCAGAAGAACATTGCATTGACTGTACTGAGCTTCTCCTTTGAGAAATTTAGGTGCAGTCAGCTAGTGTGAGATTATGCATAACGTAGGCTGTTTAGGAAGACCTGTCTAATGTTATTATCAGAAAAAAGTATTCTAGTGCATAATGATGTAAGATAGCTTGTAGATAACACATTTGATTAAGCAATGAAATCAGTTTTGTTTGCACATCTTGACAACGCATGACAAATGGAGCATACAAAGCACTTCTCTCTAGTCTGTAAGATGAGAAATGTCTTAGGAAAGCAAGCATCTGAAGTATGCTCTAAAATGTCTGGCAGTACAGTTTACTCTCCATCTGAATAAATGACTGAAATGCTTGAGAGCGCACACCGTGTTTTCATAAGCCTTTAGAGGAATAGGTACCTATTCTGTAGCTCTGATGGTTCCTCAAGTAAAAAATTCTGTATTATACTTTTCACATGTTCCTTCATAATGTTTCAAGTTAAAAATATGTTATTGAGGAGAATCGGTGCATGAGTGCAACTGAGGGACAGTGAGCAGTCTTTACACTTGCTGTTTGTCACAGTCTACAGGCTGCACGGTAGGAAAGTGCAATAAATGGGTTTATTTTTCTTTCCTGGTAGATGTCCGTAGAAGAACAATTTATGAATATCACAGGGTGGAGCTACAGATGTCAAAGATTACCAATCTCTCAGCTGTTGAAATGATACCTCTCCCAAGTAAGTAAAACTTCAAAGGGCAGGAGCCAGACCTGGTAAGTACGCCCTTACCTCCACCAGCAACACACACAATTTTAAATACTTTGGTTTTTCCATGGACATGCACTGATGGAGAGATTCACTTATCCTCTCTCAGATGTATTTCCAGGTGGATGATGCATTATCCAGAGCATCCTCATGTATCTCAAGGCAGTTTATGGGTATAGAGCTCCCAGCAGGTTTTGAATGAAACTGCGCCAAATCATTTTTTCAGAAGAATGGTTATATTGCCTTGAAATTTGTTTCCTCGCAGGAAAAAAGGAGCAGTTTTCATGCTTACAAGGCAAACACAAATTCTTCTGTGTACTGTGTATCACATTGCAAAGGAATAGCCCCAAACAAATTTTGCAGTTCATCAGCCTCTTTTGTCCAAGGTAAAACTGCATTGTTTAGAAATCTCTGGATTTAACTTGCCAGCTGTAGGGCTGTGGGGGAACAGGAAAACCAGCTATTTTTCTTTTTTCTAATCCAGTTACAGTTGTTGCACACTTCCCTGCTTACCTCTGAACGTTAAACACCAACTGGCTGGAGCCAGGGAAGAAAAAGATTTAAGGAAATACCTAATTTTAAGCAAAAAAAAGATAAATATTGAGCAATGAAGCTGATGTGGGAGAGGGAATACATTTACAAGTGGAATCCTATAGATGGGAAGTATCTTTGAGCACACAGTTGAGATATACATTGTTACAGGCTGGGTTTAGTGCCTTATTTTGGACATGTGTGAAACCTCTGAGTCCCTAAATGTGCATTATCAGAGGATGCACCCTTCTTTTGTGCTTTTCATGAGAGTTATTTGTGAGAGTAATGTAATAATTTGATTGTTTATGTCCTAGCTTGTCTTCAGTTTACCAGCTGTGGTCCCTGTGTCACTGCCCAGATTGGATTCAACTGCAGCTGGTGCAGTAAACTTCAAAGGTAAAGAAGTTTTCTTTTTTGTGGGGGTATTACATACGTGCTTTCACAGGAACATAAACCTCAGTTATCATCATTAGCAACACATTGTCCCATTTCACTTCAGCAAAAGCATTAGGTAAGAATAGTCAAAACCCTTGTTTCGGTAGTTCTTATCTCCCTAATCCTACTTTAAAATCTTTATGAAGAAGACTAAAAAATAGAAATTATAATAAAATTCCCATTTTCTTCCTATATCCCTTGATTCATAAAGCAAAATTTAACCACGTGGAGATGCAGTGTGGCAATGCAATTGTAAATACATGTTCTCTTAACATGTGAGATGTGATATGTGAGATGGACACATCGAACCAGTCAAGGTCTTTTCCCTTTTAACATCTCATTATACTTAGAGGATATATTGAATTTCCTCAACCTCTCACTGCCACCTTGATAAGCACAGTCAAGTCAGTGGCAGGAGTGATTGAGACCCTGGAGCTGCTGGAGCACAGCCAGCAAAATGGAAACTGCAGCTGTAGCTTTTCCAAAAAGTTACTTGCTCACTGATCTTCATAGGAAGAAGTTCTTTAATGCCAGCTCTCCAACACAAAATGCAGTATGACAGTGGGTATTTATTGTTGTTGTGGTTTTCCACTCCAGTGATTCGGTTCAGAAATGTTATATGTAATGTGGGTGCATAATGAAAGGAGAAAGGGCTATTTGCCTTCTGAAGCAGAGCAATATTTTGACTCCATGTTGAAGGACTCATAAATAACTGATGAACATGGTATAGAATTAGGAACTTGGGGTCACTTCTAATACGTTATTTTATGCTTCAGCTCGTGTAGTAAGTCATATGAAGTCCCTCCGTTCTCCTTCCATCTTGCAAAAACCTCTTTTTAGTGGAATTACAGCTAAATTAAATCACACCATGGAAAACATATCAAATGTCTTTACGAGTAAGCGTACTTGTAGAAAACTTCCAAATAATCGTGACAGATCTTGCTTGCTTTCTTTAATGTCTTGCTTTCAAGCACTGCTTGATTCCTCTTTTATTAATAAACACTGTAGCACGGAATTTCTGTTGGCTCTGGTTGGAGCCAACTGTTTTGTGACCAGCATTCTCATTTCTGTTTGGATAAACTCAGTTATGTGGCAAAGTTCGGACTTCATATGAAGAACAAGCAAGCCTTCAAATTCTTTATGTTTTTATGTAGTTTCTGAATAACCTCCCGAGTTCTGCAATTGCTAGAAAATCTGTTTTGCTCAGTGACAAATGCACTGTGGAAAACTGAAGGTTTTATCCTTCTCCTGTAGCAGGGAGCAACACCAGGCGTGTAGTCACTCTGTATTTGCTTCTGCAACTCAGGTGAATTTGTGGCTGCTCCTTTACAACTCTCAGGATGCAATTTACTGCTGAAAGATACACAGTCTCAATGCACCCACTCCTATTCTACTCATTATTGCCTGAAAAAAAATATTGTTTTTCATTTTGCCTGTGAAGCTTTCACACTGCAACCAAAGCTGAACCTACTGTGAGGCAGTGCTGCACTGTTTCCTGTAACCGTTGGCTCTGTGCTGCAGCGTGGTTGTGCCTTTGACCAGCTGCACCAGATAGACTGCACAGCTATATTGCAGTTAATTATCCCATTACTGACAGCAGTGAGACTCGTTTCATGCAGGCTGTGTTTGGACATTGTTTGACCAGCAGCAAAAGCGGGAACTGGAGTAGGAACTGGAGTCAATTCATTAAAAAAGGATGAATCCAGAAAAGCACATAAAGATTACAGTTCTGCGTGGAAATCTCAGTCGTTTAAAAACAGTCATACCATCCAATTTTCATTTATAAATGATGTTCAGCCAGGTTTCAGCAAATGGAGAATAGAATCAGCAAACGTGTATAGAATCACCGAATAGCTCAGAATGGAAGGATCCACTAAAGGTTATTTATTCTAACCTCCTGCTAAATGCACAGCCAATTGTGAGATCATAACAGTTTGTTCCTGACTGTGTCTTGGAAACCTTTGAGGCCAGGCTCCAGTCACCTGAACATCTTCATTGCCTGCTGGATTGTAGACATCTTTTTTTAAATTGTTAACTCCTCTGGAAACAGCTTTAGTGATGATAGTCTGCCTCAGTCCCCACTGCCTTGCCCAGCTACTCTTCTCCAGCTTGTGGCATGAGCAGCTTATTTCAGCTAACTAAATTCTACATAGAAACAGATGTGAATTAGCAGGAGGGTTTATATTTTGTGAAAAGAGGCATCTTGCTTTCCCAACTGTGAAGAATGAGCGTTGTTTATTTAGGACACATTACACTGGAGGATCATTGTGATCAGGCTCATTCCTATGTCAGCTCTGAAAATGTACTGCTCTCTACCAGTTCTGGATATTCTCACCTGGTTTTTAGATGAGTGTCTTTCTTCTTTTACTCAGCCTGTGTATTCATGTGAGGGACGCACATATGCAAAAAGAAAATCCTTATTCTATTCTTAGTGAGGCTGTGTAGATCACAGGAGAGTACTCTGAATCACTTACTTTGATACCACAAAGATAAATTTAAACATTTAACTTTCATAATTTAAAATGGGTTTTTTTTTTGCTTGTGATAAAGAAGCACTTGCTCATCAAAATAACCTAACTGTTCCCATTAAAAAAGTGACATCTTCTAGAGCAGACAGCCTTCCATGCAGTTAACAATCAAACAGTTGTGGGAGACAAAACACTATACCAATTCAACAATTCTTTGTCACTGAGTTATGATTCCATGTAGCCAGAGCAACATAACTACCAAGAAAAACATCCTGTGTGGTTTTTTCCTGTGTGTAAAATCTAAACCGTACGTTGCATCGTTCACAGAACAAAGTACTGTTGTTGGAAAAATAGAAAATGTGTATAAAACTCTAGCTGCACAAGGCAAGCTGAACGGCAAAGCCACTGCAGAGTTACTGTACTCCCCCATGTGGGCAATCTGTGTTGGAATGAAAATAACTATTCTACAGCACTGGGTTGTTGCCCACCTGTAACTTCAGCCCACCTTCAGTGCAAACTCTGCCGTCTTCAGAGAGGAAGGTTGTTGTAGTTGATTCAGAGCAAAATCCCCTACTCATCACTATCTACAAGCTTAAATGACAGTTTTCCTTTTCCTAAGTGATTGTCTGAAGTCCAATATGATGTATATTATACTGTTTCATGGTGACTAAAACAAGGGCACATCAATTTCTTTTGACTTCAGCAGATGGAGGACCCCCAGAAGCTAATTTGTCTTTTGAATCAGGTGTGTTATCAAAAATAGTGTGGTCAGCAGGGCTAGAGAAATTATTGTCCCCCAGTGCTCGGCATCAGTGAAGCCACATCTCAAGTACTGTGTTCAGTTTGGGGCACCTCAGTACAAGGTCATTGAGATGCTGGAGCATGTCCGAAGAGCAGTGAAACTAGTGAAGAGCCTGAAGGGCATGTCTTATGAGGATGGGCTAAGAGTTGTTAAGACTGGAGAAAAAGAGCTGGAGGAGAGACCTTATTGCTCTTTACAACTACTTGAAGGCAGGTTGTAGAGAGGTGGGGGTTGATCTCTTCTGCCAAGCTACAAGAAAAAATGGCCTCATGCTGTGCCAGGGGAGGTGTAATTTGAACAACAGTAGAAATCCTTTCCCTGACAGTGTGGTCAGTTATTGGAACAGGCTGCCCAGGGAAGTGGTGGAGTCACCATCCCTGGCGGTGAGCATGTAGATCTGGTACTTGAAAGCATGGGTTAGTGGACATGGTGGCATCGGGCTGATGGTTGGGCTTGATGCTCTTGGAGGACTCTTCCAACCTTAATGATTCTATGATTCTATTTTCCATAACTGTTTAATAAGTAAAAGAGACTAACTATAAATATGTCATCCAGGATGGTATCATAATTTTCTCCTAAAAAACTTTCTATGTCTGTAAAATGCCCGAAGCACTTAGCACTTGGGCTCATAGTAGTTACCTGTGGCTGAAATTTGGATTGTTTCCGTTATTTCTGACTTCCTAGCATGCAAAAACCTGAAATAATTCATTCATGTTAGATCCACTTTTCTTATTTTTTCGTACTTCCAAAAATGTTTATATATTGTAGGAGCTTGGTAAGACCTGTGTGTTAGAGATGTTATTTTCTAAAAAGGTTTTTGGAAGCTTTAAGGCAAATTTGAGCTTATTTTACAGGTTCCATTTGTGCAACTTGCTCTCATTACTGAGATAGTGAGTACCTCTGCAAATATTGGAAGTTAATTGCCCAAGAACTAAGTAGTGTTTATTAAATTGAAGAGAGTTAACAGCCAAAGAAAATGGAATATGATGCTTGAAAGATAAAGGAATTTTTAAAAACCATCTTTGTAGAAAGTTTTAAAAACATTTCTGTTCAGATTCTGTAGATGCTGTTGATTGTGTTTTGATGAACTTCAGGAATGTCTCAGACTTTGGCAGTGAAGTGTTACAGTGAGTTTCAAAACCTGGGAGCTTTGGGAGTCCCAGTTCACAAAAAGATCTTGTGTTAATTACTTAAATGCACTCTTCTCCTTAAGTGTCTCAGTTTGCCAGACTGTGCATTGAAGAGTCTGGTCTGAAGTCTTACCGGTTTATGGAATTGACCCCTGAAGTGAAAGCCCACGGTTTGAAAAGTGCCCTGAAACAGGCTGTAAGAATTCCCTTGTTGGATTTCCTGTGTAGAGTGATAAGCCAGGAACACTCCCTGCACTCCAGGCTGAGTTATTCTGCCCAGGTGTGTGTGCACGGCTCCCAAAGCTTCTCACACTCTTAAAGAATACTGACCTAGTGTTACGTGTCACTTCAATGCTTACTCCCAGATGCCAGCAATAGCACTAGCTGTGTAAATTACAAGGTTATGGCTGGTTTTTATGGGATGTGTTCTAAGCAAGGTGAAGAATTAGAAATGTAATAGAAATAATGCTATTTAAAACTTGATACCTCTAATCTTTTATTGTTATAATCCCTGTTCCCATCTAATCAGTTCATAAAGAAACAAGTTGTTTGCATTCCGTGCTGATTAGCTAAAGAACAGGGAAGGAGAAATCTTCAGGCACCCACAGCTCTTAAGAAAACATTTTACAGTCAAAATGTGAAGAGACAGTTTTGCATCCTGCCCTTATGGCAATTGAGATTAAAAAATGGTTGCCTGTTATTTTCCTTATGAACTTCCAGGCAAGCTACAAATGTCTTGTTTGTAATCACAGAATCATTAGGGAATGGAATGGACCTTGAAAGATCATCGAGTCCAATCCCCCTGCCACAGCAGGATCACCAAGTCTCACAGGAACAGATCCAGGTGGGTCTTGAAGGTCTCCAGAGAAGGAGGCTCCATGACTCTCCTGGGCAACCTGTTCCAATGCTCCGGTACCCTCACTGGGAAGAAGGTCCTTCTGATATTTCTATGGAACCTCCTGTATTCTAGTTTGCACCCATTACCCCTTGTCCTGTCCCCAGATGACCTTGAGAAGAGGCTGGCTCCATCCTCCTGACACCCACCCCTGACATATTTGTAGACATTAATGAGGTCACCCTCAGCCTCTTTCTCTCCAAGCTCAAGAGACCCAGCTCCCTCAGCCTTTCCTCATCAGGGAGCTTTTCTACTTCCTTCATCTTTGTTGCTCTACACTGGACACCATCCCACAGCTCTGTGTTCTTCTTGAACTAGAGGGGCCTTGTTTGGTCATTCTTACTTTGGAAAGAAATTTGGAACATGTTCAGTTAACTTTCAAACCTGAGTTTATGCCTGGAAAATTTAAACATCAGGAAAAGGAAAAGGGCTAGGACTTTGTTTGTTTATTGCTTTGTATGTCCCAACTGACAGGTTCTATTTTCGAAACAACTCTGTTGAATCAAATATCATAATATAAGTAACAGTATTATGGAAGCTGAAATATTTATCAGCGGAACAAAGCACCACCCATACAGAATTACAAAATCAGCACCAAAATAAATACCATACTCTCTGGCTATGTAATCTACCTGGTTTACAAAAAGAAATAACTCAATCCAGATAAAAATGTGGTGTCTTTCTTGACACATAGATTACTACTTGATATCTACATTTTCCCTCATCTTTTATTTGATAGCTACCACCGTAACAAAAGGTTTAGGTTCCATTATGGAGCAGGGAAAAGCAACGAGATGAGGACCAAAATTACTCATTAGCTGTGAGTGCATGAGGGTAATTGTTGTGCGAATGTGTGTCTAAGCACTTCAGCTGATGTCATCAAAACTCTGAAGTTCTTTAAAATAGACTGAACAAACACAAAATAAATCTCCCGAATGCCCTTTTTAATCCAGATGTTACAAATATGCTCCTCAAAAGCTCTGGAATTTTCTCTTGGGCAAAGAAATGACTAAGAAATCTTAGGGGTGAATTTACTATTTGATGAGATCAGCTTGAGCATTGCAACACCAGGTGGCAAGACATTTTTACACTGCGTGGAAGGAACTTTTATCCCCAAGCCCTTCTTAGCAGGGCTGCTTTCAATCCCCTATTCTGATCCAGGTGCAGAACCTTGCACTTGGCCTTGTTGAACCTCAAGAATTTCAAGTGGACCTACTTATCTAGCTTGTCTGGACAGCATCCTGTCCTTCAGATACCTCAACTGCACTACTCAACTTGTTGTTGTCCTCAAATTTGCTGAGTGTGCACTCAATTCTGCTTTTATTGGGAAGATACTATGTGGCTTGTAGTGCCATGGGTAATGGGTTCAAGCTGGAAGAGGACAGGTTTAGACTGGAAGTCAGGAGGAAGTTCTTCACGATGAGGGTGCTCAGACACTGGAACAGATTGCCCAGGGAGATTGTGGCTGCCCCCCAGCAACCTGGAAGTGTTCAAGGCCAGATTGGCTGGGGCCTTGAACAGCCTGGTCTAGTGGGGGGTGTCTCTGCTCATGGCAGGGGGGTTGGAACTAGATGATCTTTAAGGTCCCTTCCAACCTAAACTGTTCTATGAATCTATGATGAAGGTATTAAACAGTATTTGTTCTAGTATGGACCCCGGAGGGTCACCACATCAGCAGTCTCCATCTGGACCACAAGGAATTGAGCACTGTTGTCTGGATGCAACCATCCAAGCAATTCCTTATCTGCCACAATGTCCAACCATCAAATCAATATCTCTCCAATTTAGAGAGAAGGGTGTTGAGAGGGGTCTGTGTTAAAAGCCTTACTGAATTCTAGATAGATGAACATGTGTTAGTTCTTCCCTCATCAACTCCACCACAGAAGGCCACCAGATTGTTTCAGTGCTTAGTTTTAAATACTTCCTGCTCTTAACTCTTTGAATGCTTTTTTTGCCCTTGTTTGTCTGTTTTAGGGATATTTCAGTTCCCGATTAAAAGATGGGAGGAAGACTTGCTGATGAATAGTCAGGCTGTTTTCGTTAAGCACCATTCAATTGACAGGAGTGAGCTGTTGAAAGAAAATTTGTCACAGTGCCTTAGTTACTGAATCCCAAAACTTTTAAAATGAGGCATTTGTACGGATTAAATAAGTAAGCCAGCAGGGGGAGCATATTTAAACCCATCTGCGTGATAGTTCATATGCAGATAACAAGGAAAGTCTCATATAAACTGCTTTAGAAAGGCCAGAAGCATTAGAATATTGCCTGTTCTGTAAAATATACTGTTATATCAACTTGTATAACTTGATGAATTTGCTGATCAAATTGCTGCTCCTGACGAAGCGCAAGAGATGTGCCCAGATTCTGCCTGTCTTTGTGCTCAACTATAGCCGTTCTTTATGCTGAAGTGTTTTTTTATAAGGAAGCATGACATAGTCCTAATGTCAAGGTCTTAACAAGCAGATTGTTGAATTAGGTCAAATTTACCCTGTGATAAATGAAAACTAATATCCACAATCTTTTTCTAACTTTTTAATTAAAGAAACAAATGGATCAAGAATGAAAGTGTGGATTTCTCAGCCCTGATACCTCACTGATAACAATGATATGATAACTGGATTTCTATATATTGAGCAGAAAGTGCTCCGCACCCAACTTACTCAAATCCTTTCCAAGATGTTCACTCTTAATTTGACAAATTAATTTGAAAACATGAACTGCCAGAAACTCTTAGGAAATTAGCATTCAATAATAGATAATTTTTTATGCACAGCAAGTCTTACGGGACTGCAGCAAGAAAAGAAAGCAGTGCAGAATTGCTTAATGAACAGAGCAGTTTCTCAAACCGTAGTGGGCCAAAGGCTGGTATTATTTGAGGAAAGAAGCCTCACAAGGTCACAGTAATC